>OV121081.1:59228215-59397656 GCA_921293015.1 Phorcus lineatus
AAAACGACTTTTTGGAGTTGATTATGTCCTTGCACGTGCACTATGCATTTTCCATGAACAGTTTGGGCATAAAAAAACCTTCCATGACTGTGCTGCTCATGGTCAGACGTCAACTGAGTGAATTTGACAGAGGAAGAGTCATTGCGTGGCTTCAACAGGGTTTTACACAGAAGAATGTGGCACAGAGAATCGGTCGTAGCCAGATTGTGATTGGGAGACTATGGCAGCGTTCCAGGCCACCAATTCAATTAAGAATCGCCCACCGTCTGGTAGTCCAAGATCAACGTTGCAACGTCATGATTGGCATGTTATTCAAATGACCTTACGTCAGCGCCTTACAGAGAGATGTCTGAGAGATGAACTGCGAAATGCAAGTTGTGTTTAGGTATCGGAGCCCACAACATTCGATCTCGACGGCAAGCGGTTCGACCACCTCTTCTTCAACGTCATAGGGCAGCATGGTGCACACGTCATAAAGACTTGAGACGGCGACAATGGTGGCGGGTACTTCTTAACTGATGAGTCCCGATTTGCATTACAGTTCAATGATGGCAGACTTCGCACCTACAGGCGGCAAAGACAAAATTTTGCTGATGTTAACGTCAGACAACGCCATCGCTGTTGGAGGTGGTACGGTAATTGTGTTGGCTTGAATATCGGTACATCACAGGACTCCTCTTTTCGTTGTCCAAGGAAATTTCACGGGTATCAGGTACAGAAAAGAAATCTTACAGCCTTTTGTCATCGCAAGTCTTCGTCAAATTGGAGCAGGTTCTGTTCTTCAAGATGACAATGCTAGACCGCATAGAGCACGAGCTGTTACTTATTTTCTCACCCAAGATGGTACAGAGCGAATGGATTGGCCTGCATACTCTCCTGACTTGGCATCAATTGAGCATGCATGAGGTGAGTTGGGCAGACGTGTGAGAGACAATCATAGGCAACCTGATAATCTTCAAGAATTGGTGCAATTCCTTCAGGCAGAGTGGCAGGCCATTCCCCAGATGTTTTTTCGACGTCTGATCGACAGCATGCCTCGTCGCTGTATCGACTGCTTACGAGCACGTGGTGGTTTCACTCGTTATTAACAAAGTTATCGACTTTGAGACAGCTTTGTTGGACCTCATTATGCTCAAAATGGCGAATTTTCATCAGATCCACATAATAGTTGTGTATAAAAAGCGCATATGCTTTGCATAACAGACTCAACATTGAGACATATTGAACTCATTCTGACCAAAAGTGTACTTAAAAGTTTTGATTTACATGTTCTCTGTGTCTAAAACAAAAATAATTGGTTGACCCTTAACTTCTTTTGACTAGTATATACCGCGTTATATAATTTACAATATATAAATTTTGAAATAAGAATTCAAAAGGTTAATTTTTGCATTTTGTACCCCGGTGTTTCACACACCCATGTCAGATGTGCAAATGGTGCTATGAATATGATATTCAAGCATGTGATAGGACCAAAATGTTCCTTGATCTCCTCCAAAAATCATAAGTTTGGGCAGCATGATGATTTTATGGCTTAGGTAGACAACAATTTACATTTTTGAACGAAGTTTACAAAATTGATTGAAAATCTTGTATAAAACCCAAAGAGGACTGATCAAGATAGTCAAACCCTGTGACGTCTTTCGTTGTAAAAGCTCGCCATGTTTCTTGTTGATGTCGGACTCGCCGGCAGCGAGGTTGTCCAGAAGGAGAATCAAACACAAGCCAAGGGACATTCCTCCCATCATTTAAAGTGCGAAAATCTGTAACAATGAAACGTTTAGCAATTATGAAATGTTAACAATAGATTGGGAGAGAAAGCAAATGTATGAAATGGGTAAACGGATTGCATGATCTCCCAGCATCCGCTAAAGGGTATCTTCCTGCTACATCAACGCATTTAAACCGCTAACCATCTACGAGCAACTGCCTCTATACCTCTATTCAAACGAAGCCGACGTAATGACGTCTATCGAGCAATGGCACATGATACGGATACAAGGATGGAGGGTTTGGAGAAGTTTGGCTCAAGGCTCTCAAATAGTGACTTTTCATTGGATGAAAAAATTTCCTCCCCGGCTGACCATTTCACGTGACATAACGAGAGATGGTGTAGAATGAAATAAAATGTCTAAAGCAGAGGAATTCGGGTAATGAAGGCTTGGTATTTTGAACGATACATACTGTTGAACAAGCTTCTAGAGAAGGCAACAGCTACTCACTCTGTATGTTTATCAGGGAGATATTGATGTCGTATTCAGATCATACAATCTAAACTATATGTTATATAATGCTATGTGAGATTAAATTAACCAACCAAGTGAACACGTTGCATAACAATTAAAATGAAAATTACTACCCAAGTGCATCAATTTCAAATAGCCTCCGTTAAATCTAATTTATTGGCTCTTTTGGCAACATCAGGTCTTCTGATTAAATGAATATAACATACTGTATTTGAAAGTCAGCCGTATAGATTAAAATTGCTAAATCTCCACATACAATTAAAATGTCGAACTCTAGCTAAGCGTAATGGCTTTGATGGTAATTTTATAATATTATTTATCTTGAATTCTACTGATATCTTAAAAAGTACTTTCTGTTCTATCATTACAAAAATCCAATTTTGAAACGTTATACTCCAACGTTTTGTTACAGAAATAACCTGTTTGGTAATCTTGAATGAACGCCTCTTTTACTAGACCTTGGGAAAACAACGATTGTTTTATTATATGAATGTGATAGATACATTTTTAGCTAAGTGTCATTTGTACTTGTACAACCATTTTCAAATCATCCAAAAGTTTTAACATGATTTTATGTAATATTTACCGGCATTAAAGTTATACTTTTAAAAAAATGAAACGCACATAAAATGGATTTTATTAGGGTAAATAGAATCGTTTAATACTAATTCAAATGAATGTCATAACTGCTATCCAACCTCTCAAGCAATATTTTGAGTAATTATAAGTTAACCCTTAAACAGGTAGTTGCACGGTTTTTTAATTTGCATTTCTTCAATTGTTCCCTATCAAATATATGTTAATGCTTAAATGTATTATCTTCAGAGGATCAAACACTTCATGACTCATTCCGATTGACTTACTTTTTCTCCCAATGAGCATGAAAGTCATGGATATAATAGGAAATAGGTTGAAAATGGTTGTATTTTGATATAAAACTTTGTAAGACAGAAGGCAAGCATTATATGGTCAGAACGTTAACAATATGTAAGCAATAAGGGATCATGCAAGTAATTATATATAACAATCACCATCCTTGTTCATGTATGGGCTGAGTTTTGGAAATATTTGTGTAAACTCCTTCTCCTTTACCAAAATTGCAGTCTTAAGGGAGCAAAGAATATCTGTTAACGTCATACCAAGGAATGTCTGTTGTGGTCTAAACACGAATGAAGAGACACTTTAAGGTAAGGGACATCTGCTGAGAGGGTTTAAACACCGGAAATAATTTCATCTCATTAACCTTTTGATTGCCTTTTTGGCAGAGAAACGTTTACATGATGATTATATTCTCCAGACCAGAGAAGCATTATCTGAGTGTTTCTGATCCTTCTATCAACAATACTTACCTGGAGCGCCTGTAAGTGGGATTAGGTGCTCCGAGTTCAGAATTGTACATGTACACATTTGATTGCCAGATGGCAGGTGTTATTTCTTTGCTCCAGAGAACTATTAAAACTGATTACTTGTATACTAACGCATTTTGCACTTTTTTAAAGGTAAGAAGATTAAGGCGTTTATCCCCCTTGATAAACATGAATAAGAACCTGCGAACAATTTAGTATTCATTACACGTAATGGCTATAAGGAGATATGGAGTTTGTTTTTTTAAGTCTGGGTATTCATAACGTCATATTGATATTAACATAACTTCACTTCTCTTGAATTCTCTTGAATTAAATTTTACGTTTTGGTACATATTGAAAATTCATAGAATTTATGTTGACTATATAATTATTATGTAACATACCATACAAGGTAACATATGTATGCAATTTATTATCAAGATAGTAAAACAATCATATCCTCGGTCCCACATGACTACATCTAGGTCAGCCTTACGCTAAAAGTGTCGGAAGGTTATTGGAAGGTTATTAACTGAATGTCACATGCCTCCAACTATCACTAAGGTTTATCTTTTAAATATTTAAGACCAGTGTCTGGTGCGATGCGCTTCTTCTAAAGAAAATCTATTTTAACCAAAATGCTAAAGATATGATGGATTCTTCATAGGCTTCAACGAGGGCTGTACACCGATTACCGACATGTTGCATGTTACATTCTAAGTGATAGCGTTCTAGATTAAATTATTAAATCTGAAATTCAAATTCAAATTGTTCTATTTTGCTTTTTTTGGACATAACAAACAAATGATAGAGACACATCAAATTTATTTTAGAAACCTATAAACAGATTTCAATGCTAGTACAAAAGTATTCTATAGTTACTTTGCCACCGGTTATTACATTGGAAAACGGTAAAAGCACTAATTTATTTTTTCTAATTCTCACAATTGATAATCGATTGTACTGAGTATTTCTCACTTTAACAAATGCAAAATTTGCTTTAAAATGTCAAATTTTGAAAAATTGAATTCATACTTTTTATATTAAGTGTTAAAAAAGCCAGTTATAATTTTCTCACAACGATCGATTGAAGACTGAAAAAGCGTATAGGAAAAAAATCCATTGTCATTTAAATCATAATGGATAGTCACTAAATGAGGAAATCTAATCATTTCACGTTATTATCAATTAAGGTTATACTTCCAGTTGGCTAATTCTAGTAATATATATATGAGCGTGTGTGTCACATTCGCAAGCTTCATCACTGCATACATCACGACAGGTTTCCATATCAGACATTTCACACTTGTCAGCCAAAAGGTAAAAGCTTCACTTGTTTTCGTCGGTCTTTTCAAAGAATATACTGATAATGAAAGATTGAATCATAAAATGCGTTAGATATTGACTATGTTAGATTTCCTCATCAATCAGTGATTACGTTCTGTTGAAATCCTGAACATGTGTTGTTATTTATCACTGAGACGTTTCAGACAGTTTGGCAACATTACATAAATGGAGAAGTTAACTTCAGATAATTGAACAGCAGCTTTGAATATATCGTTTGGTTAAGAAATACTTCCATATACTGCTTTATCAATGGGTTCTTCTATTTTCTTAAGACATCTCGTTAAACGCATTGATTTCCCTTGACTTTTTATTTGGGACTTGTTTGATAATGTTTGTATTAGAAGCTAATGTATGTACGAAGTTGCAATGGGAAAAGTTCCATCGTTCCATGTGAAGAAATAGACAATTCTCTGAGTGTAATCTATGTAGGTTAAGATGCATGTACATTATCATTGCATAAATGGACCTTAGGAGACCAGGGGGTAGGATAGAGCCGTTTTTAGCGCGTTCGGTTCGCGTTCGTAAGAGCGAATCCCGCCAGGGCTCGGTAACTGCAGTAGATAACTGTTCTACACGCAGCAAGGTTTGGGTGCAATGATTCGCTGATTTTCAGCGCAGTACTACCCATGGTTCGCTAGTTCCAGTTCCAGTCGATGCCTGCAAGTTTCACAATACCACAATGGCGTTGCAGGCTTTATCCTTGCAATAATACTAGCAGTCGTGATATAAGTGAAATAATCTTTAAAGCGGCGTTAACAAACCCAAATCCTCACTTCACCTCACCTCACCTTGAGGATCATGGATATTTTGGGGTGTGAAAGGTAAAGATCAGATGAAAGATGGTCAAGTTTATGAAACGTAGGTTAGTGACTCGTAACTTTGAAAGACATTTATGAAATGTATTCTCAGATGAAGCGTTTGATCATCGCTCTGAGTTTGGTTCTCCTGGTTAACTTCGTTGCCTGTGATGTCAACATCTACAATATGCCAGGAAGTGGGAGGGGAGGCAAGAGACTTCCTGATGGTCGTTCAGTGGATAAAGCACCATTGGGTATGACAATATCAAGGCTTTTTTCAGTGTCCTCGTGATTCATGATTTTCCGTTGCATAAACTTTAAATTAATCCATTGATTTTGTTAATTCAAGAAATGCTTTAAGCGTTTGTCTTTCATTGCCAAACAAGAGATAAGAATCCCAGATGACAAAACCCACGATGCTAATCAATGTTTTCAGATTCTGACAACTTTTTGCACATTTCTTTTTCAAACTCTTACGACAAACGTGGAGAAGTAAGTGTTTACTTAAAATAATTGAACACCGTAGGACTGATTGAAAGGACCATAGTTCTGTAATATTGTTAAAGTATGTAAATACGCTAACATAGCTTAACGCATACAATCATTTCAATAAACAGTTTTTTATGCACTTGACAGAAAGTAAATATAAAAGCATGTGCATGAATATGCATGAAAAGTAAGAATCATTTTGATGCATTAAAACTAACAATGAAAGTGACAAAATTATTAACTTAGATTTGCTTAGTAAGTGCCAAAATGCGATATTTGCTTAATTTTAACATATTACTCCACTGGCATATACATGTACATATTAGTGTTATATACACGTGTAATATCAATAGTAATTACTCTTTAAAACACATTTGTAATAATGTATTATCTTTACAATCAAAATGTGTCCTTTGTTTTCAGGATTGTCAGAATATTCTATTCTGTAAATAAACAGATGAAGGTGACCTTCGTAGCATTGTTATCTTTTGATTTATCTAACAATCAAATATGGATTTAAAACCTAACTTAATTATTGCAGACCTGGTGAATGGTCAGTTGAGGAAATTCTCATCTCGTTCCAAATTGATCAGTGTGGTGGAATTCAATCCCAGATGTTGATAAAACGATACTCAACTTAAAGTATGTAAATACGCTAACATAATATATTTTTTATGAAAACGTTATAAACGAATAGACTTTGCATAAAATTATTGCTCTATCCCATTCGCATGTTCAACTGACTATTGCTCAATCGTGGTTGAAAGTATTTGATAAGGGTTTTCTCTCAGTCGAAAATGTTTGAAGTGTATGGTGAAAATGTTATGTACATATAAATTTCTTTTACATAAATCAAACCTTTAAAGAGGGTCGATCATATAATCATAAGCTCTTTCATATCTGTAAACATGGACATGCAATGAAAGTTACATTATTCAAAAAACTTAATTTTGCTTGGTAGGTCAAAAATACAATATTTGCTCAACTTATCTGTAGATCGCTTACTTGAAAATGAAACGTTGGCTTGATGATTATTTTCTCAAATCCAGAAGCATTATCTGAGTGTGTTTGTCTACAGTATTAACAATAAATGATACCTATCTTAATGGGGTTTTATAGTCTGACTTCACAAATGTAGACTCGGTGGCAGACGGAAGGTAGTGGTGTTTTTACCTTGCTTTAGGCAGAACCAGATGATTGTTAAAAGACCTGGTGAATGGTCAGTTGAGGAAATTCTCATCTCTTTCCAAATTGATCAGTGTGGTGGAATTCAATCCCAGATGTTGATAAAACGATACTCAACTTGGTCAAACTAACGATTATTAGGATCAAATACAAAATTTTTATTCCTATGAAAGTCAAATATAAGGGATCAACATGCTATGTGACAAAACTCATACACAAATACCCTTTGTTCAGTTTTGCTTATGCCAGTTATAATCTTGTAAGTTCATGCAGTAATCAATTCTTGATGAAAGGTTATTTCATCTGCTTTTTTCAGCTGAGAATAGGGTTAGTTTTCGTCCTTTTTTCAATATTCCCCAAAGACACGTTTCGAAGTTTACTGTCTGAAATGATAACCCTCTCTTATTAGACCCAACACTTATCACAAACCTGTGTCACCCCAAGGCCATTTCATCAGGAAAACACGACGTCAAAATATTTTTTATGAAAACGTTATAAACGAATAGACTTTGCATAAAATTATTGCTCTATCCCATTCGCATGTTCAACTGACTATTGCTCAATCGTGGTTGAAAGTATTTGATAAGGGTTTTCTCTCAATCGAAAATGTTTGAAGTGTATGGTGAAAATGTTATGTACATATAAATTTCTTTTACATAAATCAAACCTTCATAAATCAAACGATCATATAATCATAAGCTCTTTCATATCTGTAAACATGGACATGCAATGAAAGTTACAACATTATTCAAAAAACTTAATTTTGCTTGGTAGGTCAAAAATACAATATTTGCTCAACTTTAACATATCACTCGACTGACATATACATGTACATGTGAATGTCATGATCTCATTTAAATCAGGGGAATTAATCAATTGTCGCATATATAAGATTAATTAAAAAAATGGTTGTCAGTTATTGTTTTAAAGCTCTTGAGTAACAGTAATGTGTTTAGATGATTTAAATGGTCAAATGCCAATTTACCCCTAAACAGTTTTGTTAAAGAAGTGGCAGTTACAAAAAATTTATTTATATTCACCTTAATTACCTACCCCAGGAACAGAATTAACAGTCTTTACAGAACAAGGACCGTTTTGAAACCATGCCAAGAAATGTGTTTTGTTGTTTGAAAACAACAAAATGGAAGAGAACTTTAAACCTAAAAATCTTCTGCAGATATGGTAAATACGTTGTTGCCATTAATCTGTAGATCGCTTACTTGAAAATGAAACGTTGGCTTGATGATTATTTTCTCAAAATCAGAAGCATTATCTGAGTGTGTTTGTCTACAGTATCAACAATAAATGATACCTATCTTAATGGGGTTTTATAGTCTGACTTCACAAATGTAGACTCGGTGGCAGACGGAAGGTAATGGTGTTTTTACCTTGCTTTAGGCAGAACCAGATGATTGTTAAAAGCTACTGGTATCTGACATATATATACACGGTTATAAAATTCATATATCTATCTCAGCTAAAAAGGAACTACTGCTCTATATACACTATGTACAATATTGCTTGAATGTACATGCCGAGAATTAGTAAAAGATCTCCTCCTATAAAAGTTTAATCAGGTATCCAGATTTACCGCTGGGTGAACAGATCAGAGGTTCGTTTGAGTAACGTCTCTTAGCTTAACGTGACACTACAAACACCACGTCCTTCAAACTCTCAGTTCATCCGCAATGAATGACAAGTCACGCTAGATGCTGTTGAACTTTACTGAAAGCGGTAAACTAAGCTATGAACATGACTACTGCAATCATACGATCAATGTAATCTTTACAGTCATCTACAAATTGAATCAGTAACTATTACCGCTTTATATTAAATTCCAAGACTGTTAAAAGATAGTTTAATTCATAAGTGATCATCTCTTTCCAACAAGAGCATTGTATTGTTACGTTTCAAAGTTAAAACTGTTGGTATATTGATGATTAATTCAAAGATAATAGTTCACTGTAAATGATACACACTATGTCCATTTAAAAATATACTGTCAAATACGAAAGGAATGCGATCAAACATTAGTTAATATAAAGTTAAATATAATGTAAATTCTTGAATAAAATCCTGTTATACACATGACCACTTCCTTTATCAGAGACATAATTGCAGTGTTGGTGGTCCTGTTTTTTGGAGAAAGAGAGGTAATGAAATTCGACCCGCACAAGGCTCACAACTATCAGACAAACCTTCTTATAAATACTTGAGAGCACTTCTTGTTACTTCTTATAACAGGGAATCTGTTTACCAAAAGCGCCGGATTTATGAATAGTTGACATTATTCTTACAGTTTAAAATTTTGTTTACAAAAGGGAAAATTAAGCTCTTTAGATTAGTCCTTAAATCTTTTGTTTTCTTATTTTCATATTTTGAACGTTTAGCATGAATACCTTAGATTCTTCATTTTTTATGTTCATTTTGCAAAACTTGAACTGAAAAGGAAAAAGAACATTTGGAAGACATAATAAGGACGTTAGCATAATTGAAATGGACTTATTAAACGATACAGACATAGCTGTGTTATTTGTCAATGGCGATATAATAATCGACAAAAAATGCAGAAAGTCAGATACGACAGTCAATGTATGTTACCTGTAATCTCTGCGACTTGTGAGTTTTCATTCACTTTGTTTACCACAATATTTGTTACAAACTCCTACGGGAGGGGACTACTTATTTGAGACAGACATGTATTTTCGTTCAGTTGTAGCAAGGTTCACTTAGTGACTGTGATTACTTAGTTACCTGGACGCAATGGTGTAATATCTTTCATATTAACTTTGAATTGTACATTATTAGACATCTACACGTATAGCTTTGGCTTTGTAGCTTTTTGCTTCCATAATTTACATTTCAACGTGTACTATTTTATATAGACCTCAGTTTCTCTTCAAAACCACGCCTACAAGGTCATGCTAGTATTAATGGACAAATATCCTTTTGCAAATGATTTAACAATGATTTTAAAATTCGTACGATTCTTGAGCCTTTTCATAAAAAATTGTCAACGAATGTTGAAAATTCGAATGACATTTTAATACCCGGTTATTCTCCAATTGTGGAAGCTAAAAGCCGTTTTAATGTGTAAAAGGTAACTTGGTAAAACAAATTTCGTTTTAGATATCATAAGTCATAATTTCTTAATATGTCATCAACGCTAATTCCTTTCAGTCAGAAACTATTTCATTGCCGAACTTGCTTCGTATCTATAGTAAAAACGTTTTGTATATCAACCAATGTACTTGAATAAACAGCCTTATCAAAAGTATATATTCACACTGTTGTAACTCTCAGTGTCACTTGCGTGTTGGTATATACAACGACAGATGGCATTCCTTTGCAAGAAACAAGTTGTAAATCCATAGAAATCTCATTTCGTCATCAGATCAACTTCTTAAATGCCACTCAAGGATGATATTAATTAAGTGTCCTTAAACGTCAAAACACCTTTCAAATAAACCGTATTAGTCATTTGCATACAGTATCCACCTATGTTTAATCACATCAATAATCAAGTTTGATAATAAAACTTGTCCTTACTGAATAATTATTACATATACAGCAATCAAAATGTTGATCAGCAAACTTTAGTTGAGTAGATATTTCGTCAGATTATTTATAATACCCATAGAGTGCTTCCCAAACATGTTAACAAAATAAGAATAAAAAGATGTATAATCAGAGAATTGTATGTAAGAATAACTTAAATTTCATTATTACTAATATATTTTCGATGTTTCAAAAACTTTTAAGTTATCTTATGCAACATGTACACAGTCCTACAGTGACGCTCTCATCTGACTATTTCCCTATTAGTGGACATATACTGAACCTTGAATTGCCCTAACATACCCAGTAAATTGCTTGTGATGTTATCAGAATTGATATTTCCAACGGAGTAACAATGGTATATTGTCACCAAATTCAGAAATATGTTTTGAAATGATTTTTTAAAATTGCTTTTGAAAGTCAATGGCTTCGACATTTATCATATTTGTTAACATTATGCAGTACCAAGCATTTGGGCATTATAGGTTGATATTTATTAGATTATCATATGATACTGTTACATCAAACAAATGTTTTGTTACTTTGAGTAGCAGAACTAGTCCTTAGGCCAAAAGTTATTGAAGGAGCCAAAATGAATGGGGGTACAAGACCTTCTAAATGAAAACAGGAACAGAATAATTGCCTTTGCAAAATATGTTAATATCAGAAATGTTCGAGTTTGTCAATGTTAGACTAACCCCGGTATAGTTTTTTTTATTATACCAAATATCTGATTAACCTTGTTGAATCTGTAATGTCTGACACATCACTTGTCATGATCGTTGCCTTTGACATTATTTGTCAAAATCTGTCCAGTGATTTCCGCCTCCCACAACCTCATGCAGGTAGGTTTATGCAGTCCTTAAACAAAACTGTAATGAGGTTCGCTCACTTACTCAATACCATGCTTCGTTCGTTTCAGAAGCTGACGCATTTCACTTTTTATATAAGACAGGTGTCACAGTCGCTCAAAACAACACCGTGTTGACAACATCCATGATTAAACGTTTGTAACTCTACCCAAGAGTCGGACTCGCGGGGCTATCCAATTCATACTTGTTTTATCCGTACTTTGCTTTGATTTGAAGCCTTATGAACTGTTGCATTTTATCGAGAACTTTTCAGGTGTCCACTACAAGATCACTAGAAAGATTCCGATACTTATCACGTGATTTATTTAACGAAAGAAACTGTTCAAAAAGACTGAATATGTCCACTTTGCCGATTCAATGAAATTGAAGTAGAATATCAATTTCTTTGCACGTTCCATTAAATAAATCAGTACATTGAAGATATTTTAAACGGTATTTTTGCATGATCTCTGCGAGAATTAACATTCATTGTAATCAGTAAAAATAAAGATACCAGTACTACGATCTGTAGTAAAAAATATACATCACCCAAAAGATAAATAAAGGATATTTTCTAATTCAATGGTGCGGTAAATCCTATGTCTTAATGAACTGCGCAGCCTTAAATGAAAACATCGGCTTCACCCCATCACGAGAAGGAACCTGTGCCTATTATATTCTTCCGTTTCCGTGGCCGAAATGAGCTGCTGTTCGTACGAAACTGCTTCAGGGGAGCTATTTTTCCGACGTCAGAGCAACGTCCCTTAGTAACAGCGATGACGTTGAGTTGATTGTACAGGTGACGTCATACCATTGTTCATGTGACAACCATCTTTCTGTGAAATTTCATTGTGATGAGAAAGCGATATCAAACTTTTTCTCAAAATGAGAAACAGGGCATATTGTTCGTGTTTTCAGTGTGATATCACTGTTTCTCATCGAGTGATGGAGCAAAGGAAGAATATATATACCGGTGAAAAAATGGCTTTTTTTACGTTATGAAATTAGAAACAAATGATATCACCATGAAAACTCAAAAGAAATAATGTTAATTGTTTGCTTTTGTGGTTTGAAATTTTATGATTTACGATTAAAACTACTTGAATTCAGCGGTGCTTTCGACGTAATACAATATTTGCATCATTACTTAGCAACTGCGGTGGCGGTGACTGAAGAAGTGACGTCATACGATAATACATGACATTATCCCTTTGTGATATTTTCAATTAGGTGAAAACGTGATACAAAACTGCAATAGTGAGAACATTTCTTTTGAAAAACTCAGCGTTTCACTGCTCAGCTGTGTACTGCTATGTATATTTCCACTCATTTTGTATAATTACTATAGGCTTCGGATCTCTTCATTGAGGATATAAAACGGTTAACTGGATGATATCAAAAGTAACAAATTTGGAACAAACACTTCTTCACAGATTCTGACCATTATCGGTCGATTTTAATCATTGCTCTCCACGGTTCAATGCTTTTGACTGATTTTATTATTTTGACAGACAAAGAAAATAAATCCTTGCTTGTTAACAGTCCACTGAAGTCTGATAATGCGATTTCTGTCAAACGGGAGGATTAACATGATATCCATTATCGTTGAGTAATTAGAAACATGAAATGAATTGAACATGAATTCCTTTAAAATTTAAGCGGAATCTGTCAAACTGTCAATTCCAATGAACGTTTGTGAAAAAACAAACTTTTGAATAGGAGTGATTTTTCAATTGGTTTGTTTGTTTTATGGTAAAAGAGCGCACTTTCTCTTGGTGATCTCACAATTATGAAAACAAATGTTACAACATGATTTTAAAACAATGCAATGATTTCTTAAACAAACGATTAAAGTTCGGTTAAGCTACTCGTAGGCGATTCAAATGATTTAAAAGCGTTCAGGCTTCCAACACTGACAGTCGACTTAATTAATGATATCTTTAGCCTCTGACGCAAACATTTTTTTATGGAAAAATATTGAACAAATAACATTCAAAATATAAAAACCTTGAAACGGTACCCTAAACAAAAATTTAGACCTTTATTTTTTATTAGTTACTCATTAATCTTTGTTTAAGTGCTTAAAGGAATATTATCATATTCATATAAATATATACATACTGTATAACAAAATGTAAAAGATAGATGTAACGAATAATTGTAAACACCACGGGACAAGGTAAATAACAATAAATAAAAGTTTTTAGTTTTGTAAATCAAACGAATTAATGAAGACAATATGATAAGTTAGTTTCTTAGTACTAGAATACCCGTAATCATGCTGCTAAATCAGCGTATATGAATCCGCTCTCGCTCCTTCCTAATACCCTGATGTCTTTCAAGGCAAAACCCTCGTATCGCTAGCTATCTAGCCAGCGAATGAGACGACTCGCATTCAACAGCAGCGGCACAACCAGGATGGAAAATTCCGTTGAATTCAAGCCAGTAGCTTCAAGTTCCTTAATTAACATATTTCATTGGCTGAATAAAGAACAGGTGAGCATAGCCACGAATATCGAGCAGCCAGCCATACGAGGGACTAAGAGAGATCAGGGTATTAGGAAGGAGCGAGAGCCGATTCATATACGCTTATTTAGCAGGATGACCCTTAATAAATGGATGTGGTTTCGAAAATTACATTTTACTTTGATATGATTGTGCTTTAGTTGTCAGGTTTAATTATGGTTCATAATGGTAAGTAGTATTCACGATACTACTTCAGTGCTAAGTGATTCACTTTTTAAGAAGAATGTTTACATTGTTGTGACGTCACAAAACTGGACATCTTCAAATAGCTTGTGTAAAGATAACGGTGTAATGATGGAAGGCATTTCTGAAAAAGAACTATCCCCTTTCTTTGCGTTTCATTTGATGGTCGTCTGTTGAAATTTGATAGCAAGGATGCAAGATAGGAAGATGGTAAATTTAATTGACTTTCCTTTTACGCATCAATGTAATCGTTTATTGAAGGTTATTAGCGTTTTTTGGGTCCTTTTTTTGTTGCTTGTGTACCCTCAACTTTCCCCTGAGATATTCTGTTTGCCCAATATATTCTTCGTGGCGCCCCTGATATGGGCACGACAATTCGTGATAGTATGAACATAACATTCGGCATCCTTTTCAGAAAGTTTGATTGATTTCCTCCTCTTTTACATTTAGAGAAACCTATGAATTCAGGACGTGGAGGAGTGTCAAAACGCGCCATTGAAAGCATTTGTTTTATGTTCAGGTTGTGTCTTTCAATTTTTAATATATCTTTCCTTTAAGATGATAATATAAACACAATAACACGTGAGATCATAGAACAAAGTGCTGAAGGCTTTCCTGACATTAGCTGATATAATGCCTCATGAATGAGATAAATGTTTATGTCGTACGTAGGTGATACCATGCAATAAGTACAATATTCTATTCTATGAAGTAGATAGTTTCACAGATCTTCATCTTGACAATTATACACTAACATAATATATTGACATGTCCTTATTTTCGGCTTATGTGTCTTGTAAAAAAATCATTTCGAAACTCACTAGCTTTAAAATGGACTGCCGCCTGCATTTGTGTTTATATGAAATGTTTCAAGGAAGACAGACAAAACATATGTCTGCATTTTACTTTAATGACTTTCACTGTTTAAATCGAGTTCACGACATCGGACAACAAGGACTCAGCTGAAAAGATAAATTGTTCAGTTACTATGAATACTACGTTTGCTTGATTTTAATCAAATGACATCATGCATAGGAAGTATTTACACTGAACCCCGTTAAAATGCAATGCCTACATCATGAAACATTTCTTATGAATATTTTCTTCGCCTCAGGCCCTCAGCCGACACCATCGTCATGAAAGATAGTGACGGGGCGCAAATGAGGGGTTTCTGCACAACAAACCATGGTATAATGTCATCTTTTCTGATGAATCTAATTCAACGTTAGTCTTCCTGGTGGACGTCACCGTATTTACCGACGTCGCGTTTTTGATGGCTTTGAGTGAAATGTTACCTAACGCTTAGAAAATGTTACGTCTACGATATGGAAAAAATGAGTTCGGAAACCAGAAACAAGTTCACATATAACAAAGGAAAATGGTAAATGTTTTGGGAAACCCAATCCGTGTGTGTGTGGGGGGGGGGGGGGGGGGGGGGGGGGTGCGTTATTATTGGTGGGTGTGTTGGTGTGTGTATCGTAGGTGTAATGACTGTGTACTCACCGGCCACCATTCACAGCTTCGGATCGAATTTCGACGTTGAAGAAGGTTATCTAATATCAATGGGAAATAAAAACGTACACTAATTCCACCTAGGCCACCCCGAGTATAAATTATTCTCCAGTATCATATAGCCGCAAAATATGAGGTCATATATATGTATCATCCCAACTGCGGATCCGCCCGATCTTAAGATGGGACGCGTCCCAACTTGGGATTCCAAGACGTAGATCGAACAGCTGTAAACAGAGAGAAATCAAACGGCTCCACATTTCACAGAGACATATTTGTATCTTAGTTTCTTTACAAAAAGGTGGTATAAACTTTTAACAATCAAAGATATGAAGTTATTCTAATACAGATCCAAGTTTTACAACACTAGTGATAAATTGCTTTTTTTTAAAAATATATATTTAAAAAAAACGTACCTGATACAAAGAAATGAATAATCCATGCAAAAACCTTCTATAAGCAGAAATTAAGGTACTCTCCATCGTTACAATCCAGCACTGAATAGACTGAATATGTTAATGTGACAGCTTGGCATGACAGAGGACGAATGATTGGGCACCAATTTGCCCACCGTAGGTAGTGTTAGGCTAAAACAACATTATATATATATATATATATATATATATATATATATATATATATATATAAATGTTTCATATTCAATGGACAAATAATTAGACAGAGAGTTGAACATTATATAATTGACACAGATACAAACTAAATGTTTTTCAAACATATTTGGATGTCAATGCAGAATGATACCATGTTTTAATTATTTAAAGTTTCATTATTGATACAACTGATATAATTCAAATACGAGGTTGCTACGATTTTTTTTATGAATATCATTATAACTAGGATTTGTTATGCCTTTCAGAGTAATTATGTCGGAATGGTCGGATTGTGAAGATGAGGTGATTGCGGGAGCTATAAAGGTGTTAAGTGAAGTATCGAGTAAACATCATGCCGATACTGATAGTCTGTTGATTGGCGAGAGTTTGGAAGGTGATGAAGCATCAGATGATGATGATGATAAGCCTCTGATTACATATGTAATACAAAAAAAGACGGCACAGGCTCATACAGATGGTGACATATCTGATAGCTCATCAGATGATTTACCTTTAAATCAACTGACTAAAAGTCACCAAGATCGTCAAAAGCAGGATATAGATGAGAATGTTTCTTCGTTGAAGTCCGAGTCATTCTCAGAGTCTGACGACCCACTGGAACCAGACTACAAATTGTCCGATGAGTGTGAAACAGAAAAGGAAACAGAACTGAACCATATAGCTGGAGAAAGCAACGATGTCAATAAATTTCTACACGTCAGTGAAAAAGAGCATGAACTTCTCCAAATAGCACAGAGATGGCATCAAAAGAGGCTAAATATCTTACTCAAAGCATGGACAATGAAGCTAATTCCTGTACTCAAGAATGGTGATTGTCTTTTCAAAGCTATACTAACTGCAATGAAGAATGACACACTGAGCATTGCTGACCTAAGGAACGACGTTTATGAGCATTTGTTAGAACATTATGATCATTACAAAGCCTTCTTACCACGAATAACCAATAAGTTGGGATATGATGCAATGATCAAGCTCATCAGAGCATTGGGTCACTGGTCTGAGGATGCCATGGATTTAATTCCTCTTGCACTATCAAACATAATTCCAAACATGCACGGCAGGTCATTAATATCATGCCTTCAATGTACTCAGAAGATTTGAAGCAGCCTGCCTACACTTGTATTCCTGGAAGAGAGCACTATGACCCATGTGTTGCAGAGGAGTCTATAGATTCTCCAAATGAATCGTCTTCATGCCAAGATAGCAAACAGCAGGATATTGCCGCTCAAATTCATACAACACCCGTAAAAAATCATGCAGGTCCAACAAGTCCTGTCACACCCAGAAAGAGTGCCGACTACATCAGTCCAAAGCATATTAAGTTAACACAGAAAAGGAAACCAACGCTTGACAGTTGGAAAAACAATGTGCGGAAGCAAAGTCGCCTACGTGGCTAGAGCTATGTCAACACATGTGGTCAGCAAGTTTTGCAAAAATGTCAAAACGTTAAAGATTGCTCAAAATGTTTCTTAAAATGTTCTGAAAATGTTTCAAAAGAACAATGTGCACAATTATTTCAGGACTTTTGGCAGCTGGGATCCTATGAAAGACGGCGTGATTTTATTATACACAATATCCAAGAAAAGCAAACAAAACCATCAAAGAAAAAACAAACAAGGGCTGTTCATCGTATTTTTTCATTTCTTATCAACGGTGAGAGAGTGAATGTTTGCAAAGGTTTCTTTCTCACCACCTTAGCAATTAGTGGAAAAAAAATGCGAATAGCTCTTGAGAAGAAAAGGTCATGGGATCATACCAAAAAGGACGAACGTGGACGACATGATCCCTTCAACAAAACACCAGAGGATCAACTCCTAAAGGTGAGGGGGCATATAGAATCTTTTCCAACTGTAGAGTCACACTACACTCGGAAAAATTCAACAAGGAAATATCTTGCCGCTGACCTGTCAATTGCCAGAATGAATGCTCTTTACAGGGAAAACTGCACTAACAATGGGACTAAGGTTTTAAAAGAACATATCTACAGGAGAATTTTCAACACTGAGTATAATTTGTACTTCTTCAAGCCCAAGAAAGATCAGTGTGAGCTTTGCAATAAGTACGAATATCAAAATTCAGGGACTCCAGATGAAGACTTGAAAATGAAGTATGAACAACATCAGATAATGAAACAAGAGGCAATAAAAGAAAAGGAAACATCTAAGGAAATAGCCAAGAAACATAAAGAATCACATGCCGTCACATTTGATCTACAAGCAGTATTGACAACACCCTGTTCCCTTGTGAGCCAAGTTTATTACAAACGGAAACTGTGCAGTTACAACTTATCATTCTATTCTCTAGGTGATCAAAATGGGACATGCTATCTTTGGAATGAGAGTCACGGTGCAAGAGGGGCATCTGAAATTTCAACTTGTCTACTGATGTATTTAACTTCCTTTCCAAGTCATGTGAGGTATGTCACCTTCTTTTCAGACAACTGTACAGGCCAAAACCGTAACAGATATGTTGCCTCAGCCCTTCACTATGCAGTAACAACAATCCCAAATTTGCATGTAGTGGAACAAAAGTTTTTGGAGACAGGTCACACTCAGAGTCATCTGAGTGAGTCATCTGAGTGTGACTCCATGCATGCTGCAATAGAACATGCTAAAAGGAAAACATCTGTTTTCGAACCAAGCCAGTGGGAAACACTTGTACAAATTGCAAGGAAAACAAATCCCTATTCAGTTGAGCCTCTGAACTTCAGACAATTTTTAGACTTCCACGAATACGCAAGTTCAAATTTTAGAAATCTGGTGTATGACACAACTGGATCAAGAGTAAAATGGATGAAACTCAGAGTGCTACAAGTACGCAAAGAAAAATCCAGGGATGACCTTTGTTAAGTATGACTACAGGGATGATAGTTTCACTACCATCAACACAAATCGACGAAAACAGAGGGGTCGCGGGATCGACCATCAGATCAGGATATGCTTAAATTCCCCAAGCCGCGACAGAAATATTCTTCCAAACTACCAATATCTGATAAAAAGAAGAAAGATCTATTGTCACTCTGTTCCCCCGGTGTAATCCCTGAAGTTCACCACCAGTTCTACAAGAATCTCCCATCCTCCAGTACAGTAAATGACCGTCTTCCTCAACCAGATGCCCGTGAGGAATGTGAGGAAGTCAAGGATTAAACATTTGCCCTTTACGAATTATTCAAATCTGAGATAGTATGGATTTGAACACATGAATCACTATGAACTGTTAAATTTGGGATTTAGATTAACATGTATCACTATGAATTGTTAAATTTGGGATTTAGATTAAGTGTCATTGGAGTTCTTAGACTTACAGTATTTAACCATATAATGTATATCAATATAATTCATATCCTATATAGTTTATGTGATAATCTTTCATGTGCCTACTTTTATAAACAAAGTAGTTGTTGACAAAGTTCAATTTGCCTGCCGAAATAAATGTTTAAACTTGTATTCTTCTTTGTCAGTAATTGATTGAAGAACCTGAAACGAAATTTTGGTTATAATTGCAAAAGGCCCTTGTGTATTTATCACTCATATCACACTGTTACTTAACTAACTGCAAAATAATACTGTTTCAAGAAAACAAGGCAATATACACAGTTTAATGTATCTATAATGTTGGTATTGTGGGTTGAGGAAAGTCACTTGAGCCCTTCTGGTGCTAAAATAATGGTCAATCCACGTCAGCGCCAAAAGGGTTCATCTAAATTGATTACAAAATAATGTTTCAATTAATATTATATACAGAAGTTAACTAATTAGAGTGGAGTATTTGTGATGAAATATGTAAATAATGTTCCAATGTTGGAATGATTGTGTCAAAAAAGAAATGATACCAGTGAACAGTTGAACGATTAAATACATCAGCCACTCCCTATAACAATAGTTATTTATCTCATTTTGATGCGTCTTCTTATCAGTAAAGAGATAACATATGTCATAAAAAATCCATAGCATCATCAGGTTTGAACATACAACTTATCTTTGGAAAATATGACATGAGCCTTTCTGGCGCTAAGCAACTTGAAAAAAGTGCCTCAGGACTAAAAGGGCTTATCTCCTAATTAGGGTCTAATCACTTCACATTTCAAAGTTATGAGCCTGTGTTCAGTGATAATGTTAGGAGGCTCCTAATTTAAAACATGCACCAACAAAATTAAATGTGCATGTAACTGCTGATTTTATAAACAATTTCAAACTTAAAAGCCGATTTGCGGCAAAGTATACATTTGTGAGATAAGCCCTTCTGGTTCTAAGCAGGCGATATGGAGACACCATAAGCCCATGTTGTTTTAACAAATTATTATCTTGTTTATCTACTTAGCGACTTGGTTGATTGTAACAAATGTAAAAAAAAGTTCCTATTATCAAAGTCTGGTTCCCCAAAAATTTTAATATTTTCCACTAGTGCCAACTTTGGGCTTGAATATTCCCTAGTAAATCATATCAATATACTAAAATCTATCTTAACGGCGACAAATCTTTGTCACAGAGTGTTAACGAATTCCTAATAATATCTATTTATCTTTTCATAAATGATACCAACCGATTTTTAAAGCTCTTTCCTAAAATTTGTACCAAATGTAAGGTAGACAAAGCTTAATATAAATTTGAGTTTAGTAAGAATAATTGCAAATGTATATTTCCATCAATGTACTTGATATCTAAATCGTTTTATGTTTGTTTCAGGAAAAGAATTTATATAGGCATTTGCTGCCTGTTTGCTAATCCTTTGTCCCTTTTGTATATATATTCTGAATTTTGTGCAACACATGTTTTATGGAAATAAAATACTGTTTTAAATCATAGTATTATACTTACTAACCATTATATGATTACACATATTGCATAATTATATATATATATAAATGCTGATAAAGTTAATAGATTTATATCAAATAGCGCTGAATGCGCATGTGGATATCACAACGAACATCTTCTTCATTATCTATTTACTTGCAAACTCTATACAGATATAAGAAACAATGCTTATTTCTATATAAATGGATACAGCCTCCAAAAGGTTTTATATGGGATCTATCCAACAACCAGAAATGAAAATAAAAAAATCATGGAGTCACTTCACCAATTCATCTGTAAGACCAAGCGTTTTGATAAATTATTGTAAGTGAAAACTTTTAATGAAGGCAACTGTAGACGTTTTCTTAATTTCTTTTGTAAATGCACACGTCATTATGTTACTTTTATTTTAGTTTGTTTGGTCCTTGTGTATTATGTTTATCATGTCATGTACTGGTGAGGTTTTCACATAAGCAAACTTTTGCTTGCTTACCGAACCAGATTCTTTTGAATAAAAATATGTTTAAACCATATTGCCTATTCTAACACAATGAAATATGATAATATTTTACAATAAGCAATGACAGTTTCAATATCAAATTTGTATAAGAAATAACAGTTTCTATATAAAATTTGTATAAGCAATAACAATATGAATCATTTAGTCCTCTGAAGATAACACATTAGTACATGTATGTCAGCACAAAATAACTCGATAATTGTTAGTATATCAATAAAACTTCGTTGATGTGCATTTACAAACTTAATGCCTTTTTTCGGGGGGGGGGGGGGGGGGGGGGCATGTTAAGTAGCTTATTTAAGATAACAAAACGATTAATTACGTAAACTTTCAGCTGTAAAACAACAATATCACACTGAAATATAATTCTTCCCTCTCACCTACTCATCTTATTTGACTCAGTTGATCAGTTGGTATCCTGTCAAAACGCAGAACTGCAAAACGCAGAATCCCAATTAGCAGAAATGAAAAGTTCATTGTCAGGCTGGTCACACCTATTCAATTAAGTAATGGACTGGTCCACTCTGACAGTGAGTAGAGCGACACAGTCAAATTAGCAGATCACTGAATCAACAGGTCAATGTTCAACAGTATGAACCTCCCGGTATATGTTTATATGAAAATACTGAGTAGTAACACACTGTAACAATATATTCAGCACTCTATCAAAACATTGTTAAACAGTATAATCCTCCCAGGTACATGTGTTTATATGAAAATACTCTATCAAAACATTGTTTAGAGTATGAACCTCCCGGTATATGTTTATATGAAAATACTGAGTAGTAACACACTGTAACAATATATTCAGCACTCTATCAAAACATTGTTAAACAGTATAATCCTCCCAGGTACATGTGTTTATATGAAAATACTCTATCAAAACATTGTTTAGAGTAAACAATTAAACTTTAATCTCATACTTCCATATATATAGGTGTTAGAAACATGGCATAGACATTCCAATTCCACAATGGCTGGGTTACGGAAAGTAGAATATGTGATGTCTCAGAAAGGTGCTCCACAAGTGTTACTTGACGGATACTTGTATGCTAAGAGCTGATGCGTTCAACGACTACATCGTCGCGACGTGGGTGGATGACGATGCCAGGTTCCCACCCCGACTCTGGAACCACCATGGAACACAAGGACCCCGCACCAACAACAACCTTGAAGGGTTTCACTCCCGGATCGGCAAGACACTGCAGCACAGACACCCCAACGTCTACAGGTTCATTGAACTGATCAAGAACATTGAAAACGGAGAGAAGGCGAAGGTCATCCAGATCAACTTTGGAGCTGCTCCACCACCCAAGAAAGCAATCTACAAAGAGAAGGAGCAGCGCCTGTCTCGTCTGAAAGATCAGCTTCGCCGTGGTGAGAAGTCACCAATGCAGTTCCTGGATGCAGTCGGACCTCTCATGATGATGAAGATGTGAATGAAAGCACAGATTGAACAATGAACAATGATAAGCAATGTTGTAAATTGTAAAATAATCAATATCCAAGATGATGAAAGAATCCAACAATGGAAACATATGATTAAAAAACATGCACAATACATGTTTACACAACAAATTGTATTTTTGTCTTCATTTCATTTCCTATCGGGCCGTTCCATTATATTATGAGGGTTCAGGTGTGTGCAACCAACCATAAATGTTGTTGTTTTAGCAGTTCTGCGTTTTGCAGTTCTGCGTTTTGGCAGGTAACCGATCAGTTGATTAACTTATTAGCAGTAACAACACACAAAAATTCTCTCAATTCAACGCTTTTAACAAGCCTAGATAGACGCTTGTACATAAAAAACAACCTTTTCATACTGATCGAAATCATATGTTACATCTGGTTAAGTAGAAAAAAATATTTTTCTCAACTCTGTACCCTGGTTTGTGTCAAAAAATCTTGTGAAGGTAACAAAGTTTATTGATGAACTCAAAGTTAACAAACTCCGTTTATAATCTTCTTGTAGCATTGATAAGAAATGAGTTGAAATATTGTACTTCTAAATTAGCATGAAGAAATTGCCTTTGCAATATTGATTATCTTAAACGAATTGTGTTGCAACTGTACATCGTATTGGTTTGACATAACTTTGTGTTGTATGTTTGATGGTTTCAAAATATAATTTTTATTGGCGCGGCATTAATATAAGCTCCCAGCTTGCTTGCAAATCTATTTTCTTTTTTTGAAATGAACAAAATATGTTGAAACCATAATCTTCTTTTGTAAATCTTGGAAACTAAGTTCTAAATTTTTTAAAATTCTATTAAAAAAGCCTGCTATTTCCCCATAAATAATCAATGGATGATGTTAGATTTCATTTTGGTTACTCTACATGATAATCGTTCGGTTTATGAAAAAAATATTTCGAATATATTCAGTTTGGCCAAGGACCTCTATAATAAAAGTCCTTGGTTTGGCCAAAAAACTTTCATCGCATAACAATACAATAACAAAAAACATAAACTTTGTTGTTGTTTTTGGTTAGGTTTTGATCACGTCTGCTTCCTATCAGTGATATTGCCGATAGGGGCAAATGCCTTGATAAATATGAATGATAATCATTGACTAAAACAACAAACGCTCAGCGTGTACCTTTGTAGTGTTACAAGCATGCTCATGTACAATTGGTACCCATTCTTGTCACTAATTGGAAGGTGACACACAGATATTAGTGTCATAACCGAACCGGATGTTTACCAATTTCCCTTCTTTCGGACACCCCCCTCCCCCCTTCACCCACCCAACACCCTTCTCTGAACTACCAAGCAGCTATGTTTGCCATTTGCACTAAGACACTGATCAGATCAGGTTCGATCGGAAATATGAGGAGGCATAACTGGATTTATTTACTGGACATCTTATAAGCATTGACGGAACACCACTTATATGTTAGTGTTTGTGAATTATGTTTAAGAAACATAAAGACTTAGATTCGACTATCAAACACAATGAGTACATTGAAATCTTGCTTAACGGAACGGTTTACGGGTAAGAAATTGAACTGATTGCAAGGCATTAGCATTCTTGCTATTCACTAAGAGTGGGTTTTGAGTGTATGTTTCTTTTTTTTTATTTGCTTAACATGCTGTCACAATTAAACATATTTAAGAATATAATGAAATACTTTATAAATTTTTTTATAAGAATTACTTTTGAAATGGTATTGTACTATGATGAAAGACTCGTATGCGATGAGAGATAGATATAGCCAATAAGTCATGAAAATCAACATAAAATCAAAATATCTTTCGAGGGCCTTAAAGCGCTTATCTAAGTGATACATGTTATTACTAAATTCAACATTAGAATAAGAATATTATGAACATGTTAAAGTATCCGTCGTCCCATCTTGACGTCCAAACTTGGAATTCCAAGATTAAGATGGAACGCGATCCCAAGTTGGGATGATACATATATATCAGAAAGGATGGGTTAGTAAATTATCCTTCAACGCCGCTTTAGAAATGTTTCAGCCATTAGCGGCCTGGTGGACAGAATGTGCTACTTTCATCAATGACAAATTTTTAGTTCGAGAGTCAGTAATAAAGATTCAAATTCACTACTAAAGGTAAACAGAAAAACATCAAATTATAGATATTTCTTTGTCTTGTCTATAAAAGATATTTATACCCAGATGCATTTGCCTTTCTTTTATTCCTCTTTTATCATAGCCGCCTCCTCTACCCAAATCAATAAGTCCAGTTTTCTTGATGTCCGGTATATTGTTGATGTCCTCACAAGCCCCGATGTGCACAAGGAGGAGAATCGCACACAAGCTCAGGATTACACGGCGCATCGTCACTGCAAGGGAACAAGTAAATACTGACAGAATGCAATCAATATAGGGGTGAACTTACATAATGAAGTAAAAGTTCGATTTCTCGACAACAGCTAGTTTAAAAAATACGACTTTTTGTATGTGTAGTCTTTCTCGTTAAGTGGATGAATAGAAGGTGAAGGGTACATGTTGTAAGCCTACGTATTTAATAAAAAAAACTATGAATAGAGGAATCTATCTTTTACAATACTAAACGCTCTTCACAATCATGAATCTTGATTTAATTTGAACATTGTCAGGAAGGCAATGATTATAATATGAAACATTATATAACATAACAATTGTTCTTGCATCAGCTTTATAACATGTTCTCAGAGCAAGCTTGGAAATCTAAAAATGCTCAGGACTACGACAAGGAAAAAGTTGTCACTGTAAGATTTTATGCAAATAATCATAATATTTGTTATAGTTGTTACAGCCTCACCTGTTACAGCTAAGTTAGCCAATACACGTAGGACATCTGATTATATAGCATCAGAGTTTCATTTTGTAAAAACGATATGTTACATTATGACATAAAGAATGAAGATAATTTGAAATGCATGAATGAGAAACTAGATAATATGATATAACGAATTTAATCTATGACTTATTCAATTGTATATTGTGATGTTTTATTACAAATAATGAATAAATTAGATAATTAGTTTAGAAGTTGTGAGCTGGACAGGATTTGAAACAGTTTTCTATCCAATTGTTATCAAAAACGAAACATAATTTTAACAAAAATATTTTCAAAATTTTTAATCATGACACACCTTTATGTAATTATGTATGTTTAACCAAATTAGATCAAAATTGGATGATTAGTTTAGAAGTTGTGAGCTGGACAGGATTTGAAACAGTTTTCCAACAGGTTCCCCGCAATTTGTGAAATACACAAAATTTTTACAAAAAGATTTTCAACAGTGTTAATCATGACACAGGACTTGTTAACAGTTTTCGTACAAATTAATCACTCACCCCCCTCATAATACCCCAAACACTTCGACGAAGTTGCGGGGGATAAAATCGAATTAATCATCAAGATGGTAAATTTGGTCGCTCGCGGCTTCCAAAACTTATCAGAACTCCATGCACCTTCAACGATGCCTAACGCTGTTTTGAATTTCAAGAAGGCTAAGGCAAATCCAGGCATCTTTTCTGAGAAGCATAATGTTAAAGTTGAAGAAGGCTAAGGCTGTTGTTGGTCAATGATAGATTACCAGTATGACCCAATATGAAAAACCGTTGATCTAAATTTACTTAGACTGCATAAATATAAAAGTAAAGATAGACAAAACATATCTCCACACCAGGGCATTAGGAAGGAGCGAGAGCGGATTTATATACGCTGATTGAGGAGGATGTCATTCACTCAATGACACGATTTCTATTTGTTGAAATTTGCAAAGTTTTCCTGTTAAATTTTATTCCATTCATTACGCAAAGAAACTTGATATTAAACCACTATGATTTGTAGATGTTCCTTGTGTGTGTACACTCTATTCCATTAGCACTATCCTGCAAATTTTCATTGTATGAAACATTACTATAATTAGTCAAATCATATTTTCCAAACCATAAAGCTAGATTCATAATACTTAACATTGGTCACTAATGTTTTTGTAGTTGGATAGATCCTTTTAATCATTTTCATGGTAACATAACTGAAACATTGACTGAACCATCCAATTATCTCCCCAAAGAGGGATGTTAGCTTAATGAAAAAAATAAAAAAATATCTGGACCTCAAACCTCTGTGACCACTATTGGAATCGGGAGTACATGAGTGTTCACTTATTCTCTTGTTTGGAACCTAATACAGTTCTAGTCCACCAAAGGTCTGATTGAAAGAAATCGAGTATGGTACATAATAATAAACTATGGTAAAGGTTAAATCCATCAATAGGGACGGTCGCGTGGTAACACCAATGCATTCGTCTTAGACCTTGAACAAATTATCATGAGTATTGAAAGCAGGGAATAGAAAAGAAAACTGATAAGAAATCGTTTTGGTTTCTCTACAGGGTATCCTCGGTTGCCAAGGGCTTTGTGTTCCGTTTCTTTTCACATATCACAAATGATGAATATCTGAATAAGCTATAGGTGATAGATTTTTTCTCTAGAGAGACGATCTTATGGTTGGTAATAATAATGTCTCAAAAATTGTGTATCAAGACAATCACGATTGAATGTAATTAATTATTTACAATACTATACAGTTATTTTTTCAAAACTAAGCCTGTTAATGATGTTGTTGGATATCTGGACGGTTAAGATAATGAGGAGCTTACTCAGGAACCTTTTTCAATAAATTACTGTATCGACTTATGGTAACTAACAGAAGCTTAAGATTTAAAGATACATTCCGACAGTTGTGGTATCTCATATGCCAAATATAAACATTGTGTCACTTTATTGTGAATTTCTATTGCATGCAATGCCAAACTCGTTATTTTTTTTATTGCAGCGCGGAACAATAACAATCGCAGTCAGTCAAACTTGTTGACAATGTCAATGTTTGGAAACAGACTACTCTGTTGCGTATTATTCAGGTTTAATTTTGACGCACCTGGTGTGCAGTGTTCTATCAGTTTTTTTCCAACTGCATTGGTTACCGACTATCTTTCTCAACTTTTGACGCTTTGTTTTGAAACGTATAACTCTTGTAGAGTTTGGGTAATTCATCTCTTATCGTAGATTATCTCTTTAACTCATCACTCGACTGCCTTTGATTAGAAAGATTAAAATTTTAGGTCCTCACGTACATGAGGTGATAACATGTCCTCTCTAGTATATACGATTCTTTGCACTGCGATTCATTGATCTCATTAGGAGATACTATTCCCTGTGTGTAGTTTTATTCCATTGTGACATCAATATGCATGCACTTCTTCATATGAGCTTATTTTCACTTCAAGGTTATTGTAAACGAAGATCATTTTAATTGCCATTCGCATTAACAAATCCTGCCTTCTACATGTGTATACTAAGAAAATTTAATCTGGAAGACAAACAAGACAGAAAAGTTTGAATATGTTTTATTAACTTTCACTGTTCAAACCGATTTCACAACATAGGCTCACCTGAAAATATAAATTGCACATTTACGATGCATACTTCAACATTAAAAACGCTTCGATTAACAGGATGAGGTTTTTAAATCACTTTAATAGAAAACCCTAGACCACATGGTCATGAAATAATTGTAAAAAAAACAACCAAAAAACTGGTTGCCAAGAGCTTGTAAGTAGTTTAGAAAATCAGTAAATCAATAAAAACAATGCATGAAAAAGTTCACATTATACAACTAGAAATATGTGCATGTGATGCACAGTGATGTCCCCCTTCCAACCTGATCATCTTATTGCCACTTATACCAGAAACAATCCATACCAAATATATAATAAAATGGTTAATATATTAGCATCAATGAACTTGACATAATAATGACTCGTGAAATATACAAGTTCAATAGTGCATAAGGAAGGGTTTTATATATTTGTCAACTTCTTTTTTGTAGGGAATGGGACATTTGATACTCACACAAACATCAAATATCATAAATAGAATCTACAGCCCCCAATATGCACTAAGTTCAAATTGTTTCCATGGAAACCAAGTAAAATGAAGAATTAAGAATAACTCAAGTAGCAAAAGGCACCATCCAACCACTAGATCTAACCACATACCAGGTTAACTCATTAACGCAGAGATAGCTTCACGGCTCAACGCCTGGACTGCTGACCACAGACGCTGCTCGCTGTAGCGAGACCAATTAGTACAAAGCACAGCTTTTTTAGCGACAGCCTTTTTGAGCAACTGTTGAACGGAAACTGTCTAGCCTTGTGCCATAAAGTCTTGATTGTTTTATAGTTTCGTGAAGATAGATGCAGGTGCTGAATATTGATACTTTACAGGAATATAACGTGATATTTCACCAGTGAGTTTATATTTTGCGGTTTGTCTGATTTAAATTCATAAACATACTCAAAGAGAGAGGGAGGGAGAGAGAGTGAAATTGTTTTCATTGTCTCACCAAATAAAATTGACAAGTAAACTGCATTAGATAGTGCATCTTTTATATTGGTCAAAATGTTATGAGAAACAATTTCTCTTACTTATACCTAAACAACAGTACTTAAAGAACAGCAAATAATAAACACAGACACACACGTACATATTATAATATATATATATTCACCATGTTCAGTAGATACAGTGTGTTGGTATCTCAACTATCTGAATAATAATTAAGAATTTATGGAGATGATATCCCTATTTAAGAGATAGCTAGTAACATCAACCAATGTAATGATTGTTAATATTGAACAAGTGATTTATTCCGTTGGGACGTTGTCAACTATAATTACAATTTAATATGTGTATGTATCCATTCAATGGCAGACAGGGTCGTGGATCTATGAAGCATATTGTCGAATTAAAAAAATCATGTACATGCTAAACCTATTATTGTTACAGGACCGCTACTGACCGTGCTCGATATAGGATGCGCTCAGCTAGTTCAGTAAAGTAATATTCGAACAAACTGTTATATTAATAATAGTATTCAAAGTAGAACAACACTGGCGTTCAAAATATTAATTACATTCAATTATCAAATTGATAGTTCATGACATGACATCCCCAAAGTGATGCATTCAAGAAGTAAAGGTAAAATCAAAGTGTCACTTTCAATAGTCTCAAATTCTTAACAAATGATTTATGAATACATGTACATAAATGTTGATAATAACGCATCCTCTCGTTTCGTCTTAGATATATTAATTCAATGCGTTTTAGAAATAAAATGTATCTAACAATGTTTCAAAATTGGCAACGTCACAAAAACTCCAATCGTTTCATCTGATTTAATAAACCTTCTTTTTAAAGTATTATATTTTTCTCTTCAAAGACCAACGTATGCAAAAAGTTTTCATTTACAAAACGCAGTATATTTTTGCACAAAGAGCAACGATTTGTATTTCTTATTGCTTTCCTGAGGATAGCATTTTATTTACGAAACTGTTATCTACATTAATGGATGCTAAACTGATTTAAAAACTAAGTTCATTGTTATACTATACGACAGACGCTTATACGCGGCTCTCGCTGAATAAGAGGTGCTTTCAATTAACGCACATAAGCGTCTCTCGCTGTGAGAAACTGCTAATCAACGGACGCTTATATGCGGCTTTCGCTGTGAGGATCTCATTATTTTGACGCATATACGCGGCTCTCGGCGTTAATGAGTTAAGTAATAATACTTATAGATTTTTAGATATAGGTACTAAGTTCAAATTGTTTCCATGGAAATCAGGAAAAAAATAAATTCAGAATAACCAAAATAGCAAAAGGCACCACTCCACCACCAGACCTTACCACATGCCAAGTTTCGTAAAAAAAATATTGAACGGTTTTTGAGATATAGTTCGGAAACGAAAGCATCTCGGAATTACAGAACCACGGACGGAACTGAAAACATTATGTCTCCCGCAAAGCTTTTTGCGGGGCACATAATATTGGGAAAATGGTCACTGATTTTAAGGTCACAGATACAACAACATTGTACCATATATGTAAACTTCATATTTACAGTCGATAGCTAATTTAATTTTGGCTTACCCGAAACCTCTTGGTTCAGCAAGATAAATATCCTTTATATAGTCGTATGTGTAATTACGTTTTAGGGGACTGTTCGCGCTACTGTTTGTTTGCTACCATAATTTACATGAATAGAACTGAAGTAAAATATTAATTATATATGACAATGTGTTACATAACCTTTTCAAATTTCTCAGAAGATTCGGCTAAAACAAAAACCAATATGGATTTTGTAAAACTCTATATTATAAACTATCTCAGGTATTATCCCGAAATGCTACATAGCAGCCATCCTGCTACATCAGCGCATAAAATTCTGCTCTCGCTCCTTCCTTATACCCTAATCTCATTCATGCCAAAACCCTCGTGTCGTTAGCTCTCTAAGCAGCCAATGAGACGTCTCACATTCAACCACAGCGCCACAACCGGCCGGATGAAACATCCATTGAGTTCAATCTAGTAGCTTCACGCTCCTTACTTAACGACGTTTCATTGGTTGAAAAAATAACAGGTGAGCATGGCCACGAATATCAAGCCGCCCACCAAATGAGGTATTCAGCCCGAATGAGGTCAGGATAATAGGAAGGAACAAGAGCGGATTCAAATACGCTGATGTAGCAGGATGATAAAGCAGGATGCATGGCAGCGGTATGGTACGCGGACTCACTGGAGCTTGATAGCAGCAGGCGAGTCCAATCCGACGCTCAAGATGGGTAGCTAAAACAGAGATCAAAACTGCAATCATTCATCCAAGGCCATCAAAATCATGCTGACAAAGTCAACCCTTCAATATGTTAATAGAATAGAACACCACGAATATATATATACTCGAAAATATTCGTTAGCAGGAAGATGCCAGATGGTATCAGGACTCTGCCTTTCGATATTAGCCTTTTATATCATCGTTCTTAATTGCTTTGTGTTATTTTCTTTACTCTCATTCCTCTTGATATAATTCCTACCTTTCTATTCCGACCCTTTTTTCCAGGTTTCTGGGCACGCCCTGGTCTATTGTTGGTGATAATGTCATCACAAGCTCCAAAATTGACCAGGAGGAGAATGGCACACAAACACAGGATAAAAGGGCTCATCTTCATGTTCAGAAGAGAAAAGGAAACTTTCACGAGAAATAAAATATACAAGTGAACTTAAACATTAAGTAAGTGAGTGAGTTGCGACTTAACGTGTTTTGAACAGTATTTAGGTAATTAAAAGTGTAGATGACATAAATCTAAATTAGAGTGGATTGGTAAGGGAGAAGGAGATTGAAAGGATGAGGGAAAAGAAAAGCAAGGAAAATAACCTTTTAGTGTTTCTAATAGGAGTTTTTGAGTATGTGCTGTACATGAAGGGGTAGACTGATGTATTGGATAAATGACAAAGCGGATTGAATGGATAACCTCCGAAAGCTTATTCTTATTTTCATTAAGCACGCTTGGCAAAAGGTTCATTACTCACATCAATCTTTACCCTAACGTTTGCAACAATTTTCATACCTTTGCCTGCATTCTAGACCTCAATATTGAAATTCAAAATACAATACTCATCGCTATTGGAGAGCGACAGGACTAAAAGAGCCACTCCGTGAGTTGTTGGAGTCATATATGCCAAACTTAATCAGTGGTGTCATTTGATCGAGAGGTATCGACTGTTATCAAAAAGAGTAATTTAAAGGCTAATTTGTTTTGTTCATTGACAATATGAAGGTAGAACGTCGCAATTATGCGTCAAATAGTCAAACGTAATTTTTGAGACTTATCTAAAACAGCCACGAGGGCAGTTAGGGGTTAATAGTGTTTGTTAGGTTATATAACTAGTATCCATGTATACTGGACGCGACATCTACACCTCAGTGCATTTATAAGGCTGGTTTTAGATTTTCATGGAAAACCAGTTTTTGTCATATAAATGTCTTTTGGACATGAAAAGTCAAGATGTTTTGATTTTATTCACCTAATATGATATTTAGGTTCGTATCAAAGGTAAATAATATGTTATGAAAATCACGGAGTGGCTCTTTAACAAGTCATTTGGCTTAAACACATGAAATTTCCCAGCTGAATATGCAATGGAAATAGCTAATTAATGCTTATACCTTTTTCAAAAGCCCATCTCACACTACGTACGATCGACTGCGATCGCTGTATGAAAGTGTCGTGAAGTTATTGTGTGTACAGTGATTGGGCTGATCGTGCTAGTTGTCCAACACGATTCGTTTAAATCGCAAACATGTTCCTGATTCAGAAAATCGTGTTGTGGGCGTGTCGATCGTGTGGTGATTGTGTAGTTATATTGTATTTAACCTGCTTCAGCCTTAGGACACGATAACAGCACAACCACAACACGCTCGGTAAATTGTTTCGCTAAGACTTGCAATCGTTTTCATGTTAAATTAACCCTCATAGTGTTAAACTTTATGCCCACGATGACAGCTCGAACGGAACACGGAGTCACACGTTTACAGTACGATCAGGATACAATCGTTACACGATATTGGATTGAACTTGCACCAATAGGAGCGTTTTCATTACGTGTTCTTCGCGTGTCTTTCATTCAGTCAACATGTCAGCACAAACGATGGTAAGCGTAGGAGACGAGCGAATCGCCCTGCTACTGTCGGCAATTCTCTGCCCGTGCGTATAGACTGTTTTGTCCAGTTATCACTCCGTGATTAGTTCCTACAAAAACAATGTTCTAAAAGAAGTTTTCGCGGGCTTAAAGCAGGTTCACCTATCGGCAAAATATTGCAGCATAGACTTCAATGCAAGATTTCAACCAATGGAAACGATGCATGCATGGATAACATATTTGTCGTCACACAAGCCTATGAATGATACTTTTCTGTATTAAGAAGACTCAAAATGCAAAGTGCATATTCAATAGAATATATGTGTGTACTTTTGAGTTTATTAGATCTTTGAAATTATATTTTTGTACAGAATGCAGAACTTGAAGATGCATAAATGGGCAATAATTGTGAAAACTAACAATGAATTTTCTATCAAGTATACCTTTAAATGATAGGGAAGAAAAAATGTTTTGAATTATTGCTGCAAGATTTTGATTCAAGGTGTGATCAAATGCAACAGGAATTCATCACAAGGAAACTTATGTGGTAGCTCATACCCGTCGACAAGTCCAGCTTTGGTGCTCCTAACAGGAGCATGTAAGCTCCGGCTGGCATAGATCTCGGGTTCTTTGAAGCACGCAAACCACCACACAACGATAAGAGTTAAGTGGTGATTTGTTGGTACAACTTTGTCAGGAAGCACATTGTCAAAAGATGAAACCAAACGCTTGTTCTTGCATCAGTTACTCACAAAAAGCTTGAAAATGTAAAATGACGAGGACCAAATTGTCATTGTTAGATTATTTTCAAACAATCGCAATATTTCAGGAAAACAATTAGTCTTACCGTTTTACGTTATGCTTGGTCAGCAAGGTTGGCTTGTATACACTGTACATCTAGTTATATACCTGTCAAATAACAATTTCATTTCATCAAAAATGATATGCGAAAATCATTTAATAAATTGTTATGAAGCTCATTTGAGTTGCATGAAGAGATACTGATCAACATTATATAAAGTATTCAAAATATTATTTCAACTATTTTTATTTTACCTAATTCAATTTATAGTTATTGATGTCTTACTACAAATAATTGAAAGATTTTTTTATCATACTACTAAAACAAACGTAATAGGTATTTTTAAGGCTTAATATTACGATTTAAACAAATAAGTAAATTATAAGTACAAAGCATTACCTTCTGCTTGGCTGACATCAGTTAGGTCATATTCTTCATGTTAAAGGTATTTTCAAGAGGGAAAAAAACAAATACATAAATGTTTCATAAAGCAGATTTCAACGGTTCCGAGTGACATAACACAATACAATTGATTCTGATTAACTTAAACATAATTAACCTACATTAGACATTTCAGTATTGTATAGCTCAAAACGTTTTACACAGTAACATTGTCAAGACATTCTAATGTTCTCATGTTCCATGAAGTAAAGGCTAAAGCGACACTTATGCCATTTCGACGCTTATGCCATTTCATACGGTTGTACTTGCCAAATACTATATGCAGATAAAATAGATATTCCAATCTGCCAAGGAATGTTTCACACCGGATTTTATCTTTCTTTAAACCTTACTTCCGAAGAAATGTTACCAGTTTATTATAAGGATAATACCCGTGTGGCTCTTACTGAGGTCTCAATGTCGCCATTAGAATCCCCATAGGGTAAGGACTCTTTAAACAATATTTCAGCTTTTTAGACCTTTTATAATCATGGTAAGATGAAAGTAGGTTGCAAGGGCCAACAGCCTCGTAACTCGTGTCACCCTCGTGTTTAATAACCGAAATATTGTTAAAACACGTTAAACCCAGCTCATTCCTTCATGAGAAGATGAAAGTAGTTTTTTAAGAGTGATTCAGGATACCAAGTCCACAATTCATGATCCGTTTGTGGTAAGGAGTCTACACACAGCTGGAAATAGAGCCAGTGGCTCTGTAGCACATCATGCCATCATAATGGTAGACAATGGTTACCAAACCAGGTACTAAATACAGAATACGTCAACACATTAACTGGAGCACTGCCACTAGATTACTTCATGTCGCGGTTCCAAGTCGACTGCGTGAAGAAATAGGAATGAAGGGGCAGATGAGACATGCACTATTGAAGAAGAGAGACAGGTTTTAGTATGTCCCTACCCACATCCAACTAGATATGAACTTGGGTGCAATGTGTCCATGAATTTTAGCGCGCGGAAATTTCACCGCAATGCATAGTCACAATAGTGTTGTGGGCTTTCTCCGTGCAATAGTAGCAGCCGTGAGATAAGTGATAAAAATGAAAGTGGCGTTAATGCTCTCCTCAACTCAATCTGGCCATGGTATAATTAAACTATTGTCCAAGAAATTTAATTGTATTAAGCATTTTAAAATAAATTATAATAAATAAATGTAATATGAAGACTGCCACATAAAATTTGATAGATGAACTGTAGATATATTTAGTCTAAAAAATCTGATAATGCCCAGAGATAGTTGATAATTACGGTGCAAAGACAATATGTTATTTTACCACTTATAATGTTTTTGCCAGTTTTATTTAGTAAATTGGTATATCGATAATATTTATCTTGCTGTAGTAACCTTTTTCAATAAATAGCTAAATAGCCTTTATTTTATTACATTTTTATGTCCGATATTTCAGTCCTAACGTGAAAATCATAATGCAGGTTGCATTTTGTACATTTTTGCATTGAACAATTGCTCAGATCATTCCATTCAAACGTCTTACGTGACAAGTTAAAATATGTAAATTTTATTCGTACATCTGATCTGATTAGAAATATTGTTCACATATTCCGTTAAGATCCTACGCCCTAATCGTTAACCTTGAAAAAGGTTTTGTGACTTGTGTTTCATTTAATGAAAATGGCCATAAAAAGTAGCAATAAGTTGAAAATCCCTAAGTACACCACTACACATTATGAGTATCCCGTATACGTAATTTAATGAGCTAGGCCTTATGGATTTTGCGTTCCACGCCGGGAAAGATAGCAAAGACGGACGAATGTCATTTCTGTATCACCCGAAAATTTAGTTTGGCGTAGGATAATACTGATAAAATACCGTATACAATTCGCTGTAGAATAATACTGTCTAGTGTAGTTGTAGCAGTGTAATCCCTAAAGTAACGGCTTGGGTGTCACTGCTTAAAGATGATACATGAAGCATCTCGGATGACACTGCCATAAAGATGACACATCAGACATATTAGCCTCAGGAGGATAATGTCTGTACCTAGTCAACATTATACATCTACTAAAACAAAATTTCATCATATTTTAAATCGAATATAATGACACATGTTTCTTCTGAATTCTTTACAATTCTCAATGTTTAACAACAACGATTGATCATGTATCGAGTATTCATTATGTGAAATACAGATGGTGGTTAACTAAGGTTTGGATTGTTGTTAGTAATATTTTCATTGTTTTAAACAAATTAACGAAATTATTCTATGATTTTTTGGAGCCAATGTCTTTCAAGCTATATGATAAATATGTAAAACAAAAAAACATTTGCTTGACAAGAAATCAATATCTATTATTGTGTGGACTAATAACTATATAATTGACCTTGGGCACCGTTTATCTTGAAACCTTGCAACATTAACAACTTTAAAGTTCACCCAAATTTGATTGTGTAATGCTTCCTGCTATATCAGCGTATTTGAATCCGCTCGGCTCCTTCACCAGCCGATGAGACGACTTCTACAATTTTTTAAAAGGAAGAGAACAGGGGACGAATATATGACCTCGTCACAGTCTCGGAGTTGCTTTATTGCGCTTTTTGTTTTACGTCCTATGTTTATTCAGGAACAGGAAATTAGCGCTATCAATACCGAGTTGACATTCAAATGGCCACCGCTGAACTTAATACCTTCTCGTGGTGTGGGGGTTTGCGTGCTTCAGAGACCCTGATAAGCTGTGCCAGCTGGAGCTAAAATGCTCTTGGAAGGGGCACCCGCGCTTTACAGGTCGACCAAATTGGAGTCCTACTAAAACCTGCTTTCTATCTCTCACTATGCCTTTCTTTCCGTTTGTTCCCAGTAAACGTCGACATCGACCTCTATCAATACAAATGCTGTTACAGCTTTAACCTTTTCGGCTATGAAATTAGAGAGTTTAAATAGGGTTCGTTGAAGACTATTTTTTTGATCTTCAGATATCTTAATCTGAAATCGAATCTCAATATTTTGTATCACGAGTCATTGGAAAGGCAGGTGTTGCAATACTTTCTTCCAGGTGTATATCAAATTCTTTATTTTCTACGAAGGAAAATGTATCAGCTGATTTCAGTTAAAGAATACAACACTTCCTCAATCCAGAAATACTTTAAAGAGCAATATAAGTGTTTTAAAGTTATTGAACTATCAAGCTAATCAGTTTTTAGCAGCATTGTGTTATAATGCTAACATTGTCAAACAAATATGAACAAGTCTGATGCATGCCCATCAGATAATCCACTCTTTTTCTTCCAAAGTACTCGTCAGTCAGTAGAAAATAATAACCTCAAATTACTGAGGCAGCTGCGAACCGTCCTATGTCTGTCTCTGATGGGTTGAAATTGTATTTTTCTAGTGCTCAATTCGGCCAATTAAGGGTAACAAGAGGGTTGTCAACTATTCATTTGCAGCAGACAGGCCCTGTAGGTCAGAGTAGAACTGTGTTTTAAAGCTGGACAGATGGAGAATACACCATAAGGAATCGTCGTTTTTTGTGGAAATGATAAAACAGGTTTTAAATTAATATTCACCCTGATAATGTTTTACGTTATACATCTCCTGACGTAAAAAAAAAGTCTTGTTAACAACTTAATCATTGTAAAAATCGCAATGGTTCAGAGTTTATGCTTTAACCTTCATCAGGGGGAATGTGGGGAATAATGGGTTATTAATCCCACCCATCTCACGACAGACTAAGAATATACTTCAGAATGCCGTGACTTTCAGCATTCAAGACTTTGATCAGAGAATATATATTCTAATGTATGTCACTTATAAATTCCCTTGATCTTGAACCTCTTATTATATTTTAAAAAAATATATGAAAGCCGAACACCTTGCTATTTATATGATATTTAACTAAATTCTACGGATGTACAAACATGTCAATGCCTGAAGTAACAGCAGCTACTGATAACTCTTCCAAAGTCCGTCTGAATGTAGCAATTGATATTCTTTAAAGTTGTCAATTCAGTTATTTACCCCGGGATTAATCGAATAGACGATCTAAATACCTCGGAGTGCGTACGCCTTGGGACATCAAACTAGTGATACACTGCTCTAGAAGATGTACAATTGTAATTTAAGAGTGATTAATGAGGTTTAATGTGTTTTCAATAGTCTATCAGTTCAATTCATGATTTCAATTCAACACATGGATGAACACCATCCAAAAAGAGAAGACAGAGCAGCGGGAAAGGAATCGAAAGCTTGAGGGAAAAGATGGAAAAAAGGCAAAATGAGAGACAGAGAACAGGTTTAAAACGACTAAAATGTGGTCTGGCTTCTACCCGCTGACTTGTCCAGCTTTGATGCCCCTTCCCCTGTCCCGTAAGTTAATTGCCAGATGAGTTACGTTAACTTCCGTTTCGAAAAACTTTATGTTCTTCGGAAAGTCATCAATTATAATCTTTTCTTTACATAAGAATGACAGTCTCATATCTATGGAAAAGTTAAGAGCTCTCTTTTTGTGAAGAGGTTCGAAACCTCTTAATGAATAATAAATCTATCATTCTTTTCTTTCTGCGTATAAGTTGATCTAAAATTAATGGCCGAATATTCTTGAAGAAATCTCTGAAAAAGGCACATTTATAGACAACAAATGACATTTCACATATACAATACACGGAAACTTAACACAGTTAATATAACTATCTACCAAGTTCCCCGGAATCCCTCTACTCTACGAATGTCATTGATTGAAAGCCCAAAATTGCTGCCAATGTGTGTCTTTCAAAGGTTGCAATCCTTTTATTTTAAAAAGCTCAATTCAGGCAATTTAGGTTACAAGAAAACTGTCATTCTTTCGCTCGCTCCAAACAGCTCCGGAATTTTAAGATGTCTACCCTTTTCAAAAGTCGTTTTTCCCTGTATAATTTAGGTAGGTAAGAATATATACATTCAAACTTGTTCAATGTTTATCAAGTAATGAGTGCAATTCAAATCGTACAATCAAACTGTAATTGATGCATATACTAATTGATAGAATCATTACCGTTTACTAAAGAGAAGGATAATAAGAAATGTTAAATAACAATCTTGCACTCAGTAAAGAACTTATTTCAAGCACACATCTTCTTTGGGCATATGGAGACATATGCATTCACCCTAGCTCTCTATTGATGCAATCAATATTGTTTATTCTTTTGTGAAAAAATATAAATGTATTTGTACACTGCGTTTCACTACTGAAGAAGTAATAATTGATATGTAACTGAAATCAACAAATATGATTTGATGAAGTAATGGTTAATGGGACACTCCAAAACAAAGATACTATCAGGGTTGACATTGACGTAGGCCCCCTTCGTGGATAGAAACTAAAGTATTTCTCTCACTGCTCCCATTCAAAACAAATATTGATTATATGCCGAGGTTTGTCAGACAGTTGTTTTTATTTTAGCTTGAAATTGTTTTTTTTAACTCAAGTTGTCAGTCGATATATTAAGTGTGTGCAATAACTTTGCATAACGTTTATCACGTTTAAGACGGGAACAATTTTATTTCGATAGAGCTTTTCTTTAACATCACGTAGGTCAGTGTTATTGCAGGGAGAATGCCAACGGCGTTCTGTCACGCTTGATATTAATTCTGGAACCAATGAACTTGGAGTGGTATGCCCCTTTTGAGATATTACATAGTATATAATGAACTATTGATCTTGGCTCTCCATAAGTTGAGATAACTCAGGTAGACATCTCTGTCAGTATTCAAATAAGATTTTGACTTCTCACTGTACAACTAAAGACAAGTATATACTGCCAGACAATTAACCTCATTATCGGCCTGTCATACCTTTGAACGGCATTTAAGCGGATAAAATTGTTCATGGCGACTTACTGTGGATTTAAGTTGAATGCGGAAGAGAACCCACAGCTGTAAGAGTACGGGAAACCTAACCTTGATATGTCGAAGGATAGAAGCCAGACCATGTGTTCTGTTCTAAAACATGCTGTCTGGCTCTCACTATGCCTTTCTTTCAGTCTTTCCCCTTAACCTTTCCTATCTCACTGACCTGTCCACTGTCTTTTGGATGATTTCTATCAACGTGTTGAATTACCTTCGCATCAAGAGGTCAAGGGTTCGAATCCCTTAAGGGCCTCGGGCAACTTTTCCTGCAGTAGAGAACCGTTCTATATGCAGTTAGGTTTGAGCGCATCAGCGCAGTGCCACCCATAGTTCACTAGTATCAGCCGATGCTCTCAGGTTTCACCGCAATGCATAGCCACAATAGTGTTGCAAGCTTTTCCTCTAAAACAATACTGGCAGCTGTGATGTAAGAAAAATACTCTTGAAGGGGCAATAAACCCCAAATCACCTCGCCTAACGTGAATTTTGGTTCACTTCAAATGAACATATAAATTTGTTATATGTCTTCAATAGCAATGTTTACCTTAAAGGTAAAAATTAAAAGCAAAATGAGTAAAACATTAAAGACGTGTGACCAGGTATCTGTCTGTTCGTCACTTTGTTCCTTGGTCAAGACGTTGGAACAACAGTAAAATGAAATGAAATATTATGAAACATTTATGATATCCTCATGGAGGGAGGGAATGATGAAGTATGATCGTCTTGAAGCTAGCACCCCCATGTTTGATGCCAATTGTTTATTTGTTCCGCATTGGGCTGCTTGGTCAAGACGAAGCAACAAGAGATGCTTGGTATTACAATGGATCTATTGATAAAGTTGATGAGTCTGCTGCTGAGGTCTAAATATGTAATTGAAAACGATTTTTCCACCCTAGCAACAGAAACAGGAGTCAAATAAAATTCCAACAATGATTTAAACATTTCAAATTTTTAAAATTTAATTTAGTGTAAATATAACACTTATATTGCAGGTCTTATGGTATGGTATTAACTCACATCAGAAGATACAGGTAGAAAAACTGAACATAGAATTATTAGAATTATGCATCTGGATTAAGGATGGGAACAGGTGAGTGAAGAAGTGATGATAGAAGACTACAGTAGCCCATCTTGAGATAGATTGCCTTTGATGTGATGGGAAATTTAGCAGCAGATATGCCTACGACGTCTGGAAAACCACTATATTCAGTTTATCAATTTGAGGAACAGGTCCCAGCCAACATCTCTAGCAATCCGTTGGTTTGATTTAATTTTGTCTCTGCTAAAGCCCACATTGTCTTGGTCGATAAATGCAATGCAACTTTTAACGCATTTCAATCTTTTCTTAAATGGCTACTTGTATCACGCTTCTGTTGAACTCATCTATCAGATGTGTTTCCAAAGAGATGATTGCCCTTAAAAAATCCCTTTCTTTATAGCGATAAATAAATTGTATATGGTCTCACGAACACAAACACAAGTGATCATTATTAATGTAAGTTTGACAAGCCTAACATGAAAAGTTTGAATGTATCTTTGCTGAAGACTGATGCTTTTCGGAACTATGAAAAAATGTAAATGAAACGTTGTCGTAAGATTCACTAAATAAGCCATCATCATTCTCATGGGAAAAGTAAACCCATAGGATGTCATTATAAACCCAAATGATGTATGATCTTGAGAGGCAAAATAGGCAGTAGCGGACCGAGTTCGAGCGTGTTGTGATAAACTGGGATTAATGATTTGTTGACCTGAGGGACACTTACACATTGACTCATTTCCTGGCATATTGTAACTAATAAACCCTGCGGAATTCATCAGTATTGATGACTAGACCATGCTTCCCTTATAGTTTTAGTAGAAATGATTGGGAGCACCAAGTTGCTTTATGGAGGCAGTATTGTATCTAGGAGAGGATTGAATCTGAGAAGAGGATTAACCGTGTTGAGATAAACTGAGGGTAATGACGAATGAGGGACCTGTAACATCAACCCATTTCCTGATTTAATGTCCATTATAAACCACAATAGAACTCATGTTTATAAACCACCTGCCTTAACATGGGCTGTATCTAACTTTGGAATTACTTTTGTATTATCCAATTGGCGTGTATATCAGTAATGACATGAATACCTATTTAAGTATAGTACATCTATATACTGGGGCGGGATAGCGCCATTGTTAGCGAGTTCGACTTCGGAACAAGAGGTTTGTGGTTAGAAACCCGCAAGGGGATGGGCAACATTGTTTTGGTTGTAACTGGAAGGGAACTGATATACGGCAACTTTGCCAACAGCAGATAACTATTCTACACACAAAAAGGTTTGGGTGCATTGCTACACTGAGTTGTAGCGAAGTAGACCACCCACGGTTCGTGACTTCCGGTCGATGCTGGCAGGTTTCATTGCATGCATAGACACTTTAGTGTTGAGGGCTTTCTCACTGCAATAAAACGAGCAGCCGTGATGAATACTCTTGAAAATGGCGTTAAACCCTATGTTCTCGCCTCATCAAAATTACATACATCCAATGTGTGCTTATTATGTCAATATCAGAGGTAGCTGTTTTAGATAATCGACCTCTTGGTTGCTCTGAGGTCAGTTATCAAGAGGTTTGTTATCAGATACCTAACCTTTGAAAGAACATTTTCGTGATAGATATCGTGCTCTATTGCGGGAAATGGCATGCGTAATCGTTCTCAAATTCAATGAAGTAAAATCAATAACTCCCGTGAAGGGAAATAAATCATTAATACATTACTATGATAAGAAACATTCCAAAATCACACAATGTGTACAAATGAAACATGCGTGTTGAAGGATCGTTATTTTATCTTGCTAGTGCCCTTTAGCATAGTAGTTATTTTAGATAAACCCCAAAAAATAAGCTGGCAAGCAAACCATTTAATACACTTTACGATTTAAATCACCTTAATTTCGTCATGAAAAGATTTTGAAACACGGACATATTTCTTTTTCATTTTTGAAGCAGACATCTCCATTCTGCCCGACCTTGAAACGATGTGCTATCGATTGTGTGCTGCACATGAAGTCTCAAAAATTGCCTTGCCAGATGACAATCGTGAAGTCCGTGCATAACAAGCAGAAATTGACAACGCCCGTGCAGCCACACGTTTTCTTGATACTGACAACATCGACTTCATAGTCAGAACATCAAACATTATTCACTATGAAACACAATTTATTTCAAAATTATTTAGTTTCAGTTCAAGATTGAAGAAGCGTGGTAATTGGAGTTGGAAACATATTCTCAATAGTTGGTAACTGGCTAGGAAATGTCTGAAAACTGCATCGTGGTTAAATGCTCAATGCGTACATATGCGTATGCGTGAAATGCGTGCAAATGAAATTGAAGTTATGTTATTTGAACTGATTTAATTCAAATGGTACATCTTTTCCCAAATTTTCAATAACTTAACCTCATGTTTTTATTAAATATTTTCACTAAAATGCAACCCATGTGGTATATGAAAATAACAATCTAAACCTCGTGAATATCAATGATAATGCTGATCGCTCGATGGTTATCACAGATATTTCTCAGTCAGCGGTCATTATTTCATAAATATTCCTTTATTTGTCAGAAGCCATGAAGACATAAGTTTTGATAATTGTCAATCAATTAATCAACTGTCAATTACTTAATTAATTGATGTTAATTTGGCCGGAATTTCCTGTGACATCATGTCTGTTTGTTTACTTTTCAGAAACATGGCTGACTCGAGCGATCGAAACCGCATTAAATGCAGTAAAAGCTCGCTAACAAGGTATGGATCACATAATATTTCATTTGAATAGTCATTTTACGAAATCGGAATACATAGGGATTGCGATAAAGTTGTATTTGTCGTTTATTGTACGTATTCGACTGTTTAATTCAAAGCGATGTTTTTGTGAGGCATGATTTTGGCCTACTCTCAAGAAAGCTGACTTTTTTCGATTTCCAAACAGTGTAGCTCGGTCAAAAGTGAACCGATTTCGATTATTTTACATTCTATCGAAAGGGAATTTATCAGGCTTCATGTGTGTGTATTGTTATATTAATCTATATTGAATTACCAAGTTGATTTCGTCGCGGAACAAGACTAGGGGTCCGAGGGCGTTACATCTCTTTAGTATTTATAGAGATGAGATATAATTTTTTCAATTTTGATTATATAATAATATTCTCATTTTAGGCGATACAAGTCCCTATGAAATAACCTCACCTCGTTGCCTCAGGAAAATACATTTCCAGCAATTCATAACTTCTGTATGGGTCCTATGCGCAAAAGTATCTTTTATAGTAACTCACAACCTATAAGCACTCTATGGACTCGCCGAATTTGTCTCGTTAATGTGAACTTTACTACGTATGGTAATTTTTTCCCATTAATTTTCAATCAATACATCCAATGGTCGGCAAATCTAAATAAAACCTACTCTGTTTAAAGGAATAACATTTTGAGTTGACCAGCATTTCCAACTTGTTCTCGTAAGAGAACTCCTGATTGATTGATTGATCTACCAGGTGTTTTCTCCTCAACACGTTGTGATCAGTATCCTCATAAGCGCATGTTCTGACAATAGTTAGTAAATCAGCCACACAGCCATGTTAAATTTGTACTAAACAGATAATGTTTATTAGTACTCCCGGGGTTCAAATGGCAAGAACAAAGCAAAATAACATGAATACTTATTTTGATTAATTTTATATTGCTATTTTTAAAAAATCAACTGATTAATTAGAACCGATAGTGACCAAAATTAGCTTAAAATTGGCTCCTACCGTCCGACCATAACACAGCATGTCCGATTCAATACTTTGAAAATAATTGGTTATATAATTAAAATTAGTCATGGAAATACACAATTATGCAATGATGTGCTATAATTAACAAGTTTGAAAACATCTTGCTAATTTTTTATTTTTTTTTTGGAAAAATTAAACGTTCTGTTAACAATTCCTGTCGGGCGAATATCTTCTTATCTAATCATTTTATTTTGATGAAATGTGGTAATGAGACATGAAGGTATGTCATTATAAACATTATAAAAAGTTAATTTGACAAAATTTGCATTATTTTGGTAAAAATATTTGACTGGAGGAAAACTGTTGTAAGTTTTGTCCAGCTTGGAACTTCAACACTCAAAGTCTGATTGCGATCAGATTTAGGATAACGATGCATGATTAGATGAAGCTGAGTCATGTGAAAGAAGTTGAAGTAAAGATGATCAAATGATGCTTTTTGGGAGACGATGTACCGATAATCTTTGGGATTTAAACGATTTTACAGGTACTGAGTATACCGTTTTTTACTGATATTTCCTTATTTGTTTCGCATTATAGATTTTCTTAAAGTAGAGACTCGTTTCTTTCAAATTTGGATTGATTCTCTTCAAAGTCGAGTAATTTCCTTTCATAACTTTGGACATCCTGATTTAATGATAACCATTAAACAAAACAAGAGTCTACAGAAGATGACCTATCCATGATTGGTAACATAAAACGTTGGAATCATAACTTTAAAATTCTAATTAAACAATCGTGAGGAGATTAAAAAAAATATGATGATCCGAGGCACCACTTCAGTAGGTGTTTAACTTTATGCTCATTTTCAAAAGGATATGATGAGCAGTTCTGAAACTTTCTATAGGAATGAAGCTTTCCGCGTACAGAATCAAACTTCAGATTGTTTACATTTCAATTAAGAAAAAGAATTGAATAAACAATTAAACGGGGGTTAATTCACATCCAAATTTTATCGAATATCTGCTTTTGGAGTTCTGCCTCAGAAACAAACTTTTCCCTGTATATAGCGTCCAAATGCAACATATTTCCATGGAAACAAATATTTTTATATTATTATTTATTTTTTACGATTTCTTAAAATATATCAAAAGGCTCCACTCAAGTATGTTGGAGAAACTCATGTAAAGTTTCAGAAAGATTTGATAAGTGTTTTCAGATTTTGCGCGGGAAACGAAGCTATTCCTGTACACAACTTCTTATCAAAAGTATGTATAAGCACTTCCACATTAAGTGCAAAAATAGTATGTAAAACATAAGTTAGAGTTATTCAAGCATCCTTTATCGTAAAGTAGGGATATGTTGCGAAGATGAAGAAGAAGCATATTGCTATCGCAAATTTAAAGATGATACTCGTAGTACTAAAGTGACACATTTGGTAGGTGTTTTATGAACAAAAGGGTAAAACAATATTTTTAAAAAGACTGTGAAGAAGAAGAGTGATAAAAGTACTCCAGAGACCTAGAAATAAAGTTGAGATTTGAGGAATGGTGGATGCAATTTAACGAAGAAAAAATTAACATTTTCTTTAGCCTATTAGTGTTTGTTTATGGCGTCGTACACGTTCACGAAAAACATTTCGTAAATTAATTTGAATTTATTTAGGACTTACCCAAAAAGATAAAAATTCAACATTCGGTCGACAAAAGAAGTCAACTAGTTGTAGTTCTTGTATGTGATTTCCCCTATTCTTAATCAATAGCATATTACATTTGTAGGTATTTTCCAATTCACAGTAATAATTGAACTCAATCAACATTGATTGATCTTGAACGGGGGATAGAAAAGTAAATTGATTGACCTCTAGTTTAAAAGGAATTGACGACGTAAATTTCTCATCTGGAATGTGATTGATAGCATTATTGAAACATTATCAAATGCAATTTCCTTTTAATATTATAAAATTTAACGCGCTACAGTAGTCTGACAAAATCTATTACCGGTACGAACCTTTGATTCCAGTGCATATCTCATTTGACTAATATAGAATAAGAGAAGGGCGTCAATCGTCACAAATGATTTTGGATGATTGAATTTGGAAATTAGACAAAAGTCGCAACTGTTTGTTGAAATCATGCTGGTTATTTTAGTTTTCCAAGCAGAAGATAGGAGATGTAACAGAAGGGGTGAAGTTATTTTGTAATATTATGTTCCAAAATTATAACATGAGTTTACTGTGATTGATCCTCTGTAAGTTTTTAACTTGATAACTCAGACATTAGAAAACTATTGATATTGAGTTATTGAGTACATGAATGATATACTGCATGTGTCTCAATGACAATATGTATATAACGAACATAATTTCGAACATCTAACCTGGATCCCATATTAAGTAAATACTTAACAGACGTTTATATGTTAAAATGTCATTAGTGTAACTTCTGAGTTAATGTCGCTAAACACTAACTAAATTGGGAAAAGCTTAAAAAGGGGAATAAGGGAATTATCTTACCTGGACAAGCAATTTAATTTACTTTCAACGTTCAAATATCATTGACATTAAACGTTTATCCCCTGTTTAATTTTGTCGAAGGTTATACTCTAAATTTACCATATAAAGAGAAAAAGGGAATAAAATTACCTAGGCAACCAATATAATTTACTTTTAAAGATCAAATATCATTGACATTACACGTTAATCACCCTGTTTAATTTTTTTCGAAGGTTATAGTCTAAATTTGCATAAGGATAAATACACATCGATAAGTTATATTTGAAATACACCCACTCAACAAAGACGCACGAGTAATTATTGTAGGGGTATGACAAATCTTTATTAATATTCAGTATTTTCATGATACAAATGGCGACTGTAACGAAGAAGTTAAATTTATCAAAGTTTTCAGGAACCTAAAAAAATGTCTGCCCGTTCGATTTTTTCTTCCAAAGTTTTCTACCTGTCCAACATCTAAATGAATATAAATGATCTAATTACTGGAGATGTTGTAACTTTCCCTGTCTGTGTCTGAGAGGTAGCAATTGTTTTTTTTCTGAAGGGCTCAACTGAGGCAATATTAGCTAACCGCAAATATGTCATGCAGTCCTTTGAAGGAGAAATACCCTAGAATTAGGTGTTCACGGCCATTTGAAATCGGACAGTCTTGTCGATTGAATGTTTCTAGTTATTTGAATGCAAGTTCACATGTTAAATACGATGGCTTCCTCGATGACCTAGGGTATAAATCCAAACAAAATATCGGGATCCGAACATGACTTGTTCTGTGTATCATTTAAACGATCTTTCAATGTGTTAACCTAGCGGTTAAGTCAGTCATATGACTATGTGACTCCCTCCAAACAAAATAAACCCCTTTCCCCAGCTGAACATGAACATCTACTTATCTTCTCCAAGTGAATATATATATATATATATATATATATATATATATATATTCATATATATATATATATATACTTGACATGTGATCATTGACTTTGAAAGAATTCGCCTTGCCTCCCCAACAGCTAAATTGGTCTGCAGTATTTCACAGCTCGACGTCCACATTCATTTAGTCTTTCAGATGGTGTATGTTTCCCAAAAGGCTGCTCTCCATCAATACATTGATCTGGAGTTCAGTACTACTACCAAATGATTTTCTGAAGGTATCAAGGTCATAGAGCAAAGTATCGCATGCTACACAAACAACTTCCGGTTTGCACCTCACAGCACTTTACTAACCTACCAACATAAATAGATAACTCTCAACCCCCTTCTCCCACCATGGATTTGTCTCGTTTCCTTTTTCTTACAATAACATATTTTCCATTGGTCAACAAGTGTTGAATGGCCAGATACTCTTCCAAATCATCTTTTGAATGTCAATTAGTTGCAGGAACAGCCAGGTTGCCATGTTTAAACACGTTTTCACATTGCATCGGAAGCAGCGAGGTTTACAGCACCGGGAAATGTTCTGTGGTTTCGGCAACTACAGAAATATCAATCGGATAGGTGTAATATGTCAATTCATCCTGGATCATTTTCTTATGAAAAATATGAAATTTGCATACTATTTATGTTGGTTAAAGTTGACATGAGAGTATAACCAAGAGATGAGTAGCTTAGCGACATATCAAGTCTCTACGCTTTATCGCTATTTCAGTTATGCAGCTAGAGTGCAGTGTTCACACAAAGTCTTTGGAGTTCATAGTTTCATAGATCAAGGTCAATAAATCTGAAGTCAGAAAGTATATGCTTTTTAAAAAATGTGTATGTTTTTCAATACATACAAACGTCGTTATGCGCTACAGTTATTAATAAATTTTTTTCCATGTTATAAGGTATTACATTACGTTAACAGCATGTCGAACACAACTTCAAAATTAGTTTCATACTGAACATTCCGGTTCTAAAATTCCTTTATTTGGCTATGTCATTGTTTGTTATGACTTTATGCAAATGTGGGTTTATATATTGTACAGGATTTAAGCATTTTACAACATACTCTACAAAATCGAAATTTAACATGGTTACCAAAAAATGGAAAAACAAATATTATATGTAAAGACCAATGGGTAGACAAGAACAGTGTATTTGTACACCTATCTTTCCATGAATATATCTACACGCAGTCAGGTTTAGGTGCAATGCTACACTGAAATTCAGCGCAGTACCACCCATGGTTCGCTAGTTCCAGCCGATGCTCGCAGGTTTCACCGAAATGCATAGCCACAATAGTGTTGCGGGCTTTCTCCCTGCAATAATACTAGCAGCCGCGATATAAGTGAAATAATCTTGAAAGCGGCGTTAAACACTAACTCACCTCACCTCACCTCTCCCTGCAATAATACTAGCAGCCGCGATATAAGTGAAATAATCTTGAAAGCGGCGTAAAACACCAACTCACCTCACCTCACCTCCATGAATATAAACTTATCTATATTTTACACATCAAAAGTAATCTTCTAACTAAATTTTCCATTGATATATAGTATCGAGCAGAAAAATTGAGACTTTTGTAAGTTCAATAAGAACATTTAATTATTGATCAAATTCGATGAAACTTGGAACAAACATTGCTTTAATACTGACGTTTATGTATTTGAAAGTTAATAATCTGTAAGTCCCCCTTCTCTCTCAATGCACTGTTCGATTCGTCGCTCCATGCTGTTAATGAGATTGTCTATGTATTCTTGAGGTAGGTCCGTCCAGGTTTCATTGATACGTCTCTGCCAGTCATTGATGTTTTTTGGTTCTAGTTTCTCTACTTTGTCTTTCATTATCTGCCAAATATTTTCGATCGGATTAAGATCGGGTGAGGCAGCGGGAAATTCTACTAATGTCACGTGATTTGCTCTCAACCATTCTCGGGTGTGCTGTGACTTGTGAACGGGGGCGTTATCCTGTTGCAGTCTATATGGGATGCCACTTTGTGAGATGTTTGATTCTATCACTCCCTCACGTATCACATCACAGTACTTCCTAGAATCAAGTCTCCCGTTGATTTGTAACAGAGGCGTCGTTCCGAGCTTGCTGATACCACCCCAAACCATACTGGGTGAGAACTTTGGGACCATTTTCCGACATCGGCCGCCTCTTGACCACCGTTTTCGGGTTATTATGTAGAATTGGAACTTAGATTCATCTGTAAAAATGACATCAGAAAAATCTTGTCCCCTCATTTGACGACACCAGGCGAGCCGCTTTACCTTGTGGGCATCGGTCATCAGTGGAATCTTCAACGGCACTTGCTTAACGTAGCCAGAATTGTTTAGAGATCATCTGTTTGTCCATTCTGATACTTCATGGGTACCTTGACTTGCAGCCCTTATAGCAATTTGTTTTGAAGACCAGTTTGGATAATGCGAAGCGAGACGCGCAATGCGTCGTCTGTCATTATCGCCAAGGGAGGCACGAAGCCCCGATCCAGGCTTGCGCTCTACTCCTAAACCAGCTTGAAATTTCTTAATATTTCGGAAAATGGTAGACCTGTGTAACTGTGTGATACGTACAAGTTTATGAATTGATCTGATTCCCGATTCATACAATGTAAGGAGACGATATCTCTGATCTTGTTCTGCCATTCTCTACTTCCGCATCGTCTGCTAGCAACGAGGTCACGTGACCACGCTACTGGCGTAGACAAGGGAGATAATTACATAGCAACTCGGGGAAATGGTTAAAACCAAAGAAATACGTTTTGGATCGGTTGTAAATAGGCTAAATAAAATTTAGGGGAAATATCAGATGTTGCAATTTTTCTGCACGATACTATATCATCTTTCGTCTTCAGACGAAAACAGGACTTGTTAGATGCTTTAAAATATTAGCAAGAACACGTCAATGACCCACATCACAATACCTTGAATTGTTGGATAAATTTAAGTAGCAAGTTTTGAGGGACACAAAGTTAATTTAATCCAAATTACGCTTGTTCCAGACGCCAGATAAAAAGTAATGATATCTACACTTCTCAGGTATCGGCTTATCAATTCTGTATCGACAAGGTATTTTGTTCCCTTTAGCTGGCATTTTTGTCTACAGACTTTTTGGAGACTTCAGTTCAATTGAATTAGCCCCAGTGTAACTAAGAATGATATTGTAACATTGCTCCTGAGGTGTCAAAAAGATTTGAAATCTAAATCACCGTTGCCTTTCATTGGTTACAGTAGTGTGCTATTTCTAGATAAACGTATGTCTTCCCTAAAATAATATCGTTGCCACTTGAATGTATTCATACTTGAATTGTTTGAGAATGGAATAGGTTTAGTTGATAGCGAATAGAAATATTTGAAAGTGATTTGAAACGAACAACTACGTAGTATATTGTGCCTCAAAAACCAACGACGTAATCGCATACACCCTTCTCATATATATTATGGATAATTTGCAATGGTGAAATCATATCTAAGTAAAACTATTGAAAATGGAAGCACGTTTTAATGAAAGAAATGAGTATTTTCAGTTGAATGTTAAACCTGTAACTGCAATTGAAACAGGGGGCTAAATTGTAAGGAATTTGTGAGAATGTTGAATTATAAATCTATATGTTATATGAATTCATATTGACTGATGACTTTAACATTTTGTCCATTAGCACATTATTTACATGATAACGTTACTATAATTTGTATTTTCCAGATGAAACGCTTTTAGAATATGCCCCTTCTAAATTTTCGTCTGTGTCAATACTTGATGGCGTCAATACCTTGCTCTTATCATTCAGCAGTGCCTTCTTTGAATAACTTTTAAGAAGTTAAAATTATGGATCATAAAGCCGTTACACTGAGAACGCAACGTGTCGACTCAGTTTCTTGTGAGGATCTTAATCACATATCAAAAGATGGAGAAAGAGTGTTTTATGAAGATTATAACCAACAAAACCATTTTATTATAGCACTTCACAAAAAATATAAAGGAAATTGAGCAAAATGCTTTCTGGAAGTACTGCTTTGGTCTAGAAAACATCATTTACAGTAATTGTAAAGGGTTTTTCATTTATTACACGCATTATAAACAATATCTTACTGGAAATAATTGTATCTTTTTCATTTCTTTCGCTAAAGCCGCATGAATTTATTCCATATCATACAGTTTAAGTGTCATATCATCGTGTTTGATAATAATTATGATTTTAAATATTAAAACATGTCTTGATTTGATTGATGGGACATTTGAACTCGTTAGATGGCAATTGATTTTATTGAGTCATGTTTCGAGAAATTGGCACAAATTATTGTTCGTTCGAGTTTTCCTCAAAATAAATTTAAACATAAAAAAATACTTATTGGTGATAAATTCACTAAGTAAAGATTCTCATTTTTCCATATTAAATTGTATTTCATAATTCGGATTACTTGTTCGAAGAATCACAGATGTCACAAACCTATTAACTATAGGTGACAATGACAATACAGATTTTAAAACGGAATGCCAAGTCGAAGATTTGAGATTAGCCTGGCTAAACATCGGATCAAAGGACTCTTTATCATTCAGATAATCATTTTAAATATCAAGTTATCTTCCTTCCATTAGAAACAGCAGTAACTTGTTGTATGTATGTTGACCGACTTTGACAGACGAATCCCCAAACGCCAAGTCTGTAATATTTCACAAGTCGACCTTCCCATTTAATAAGCCTCCAGGAAGAAGAATTTGTCTACATCAGCTGTCCGCCTTCCTATCAATGAATTGATCTGTTATTCGAGTATTCCTGCACAATCAATAATAGAACGAGTAGCTGTCAACTGGATAAAGCAAAGACACAATTAGTAAGTGTACTAATCTTTATGTCTTTGGGTAATATTGTAAATTTAAATACGTTATCTGTTTGGTTGACGATACATCGACAAAATCAAAAATTGTTTTATGTAGGGATCCTATTCCATACTACATCCTACTGTCACCAGTATTTGCTTTTATATTTATGTAATTGTTTGAGTATCCTGCCATTACGAAGTTTGACGGTGTTCTTAGTGTTAGTATTGTATTGCTTCTTTGACAAATTAAAAGTGCATTGATTTAAGCTTCGAAGAACTTATATTTTTCAACTTTAATTAAATTTTTAAAAAAAGTTCGTTCATTTATCTAGCTGCTATTGTGATGCAACATTTACAAAGACAGTGCACTTAGAGTATCCAAAGATAACAACTTGGTCTAATAATACACACCTCTAAGACACTTCATATGCATATTTAAAAAAAAAATAGTTCAAATCTTTAGATTTGTTTCATATACTCGAGGTGATTTTAAGAAATGAAGGGTTTCATTCAAAAGCCAACCTCATTTTGATGTGAATCATCATATTTCATATGTATGAAATTAATCATGAAGTGTTAATAAGAGAGTGTTAAACAGACAAGTAATGAACCCGTGTTATGTACCAAAATAGGAAATTAACACGTTAGTGTGAAACAGAATAACATCAATTCAACATCTCGTAAGCTCCAGATTGACTAAAAGATTTAATCAAATATCAATTACCATCAAAATCCTCAATCACTTATGCTGTTGTTATTTTGCCTATATAAAATATAGTCGGCACTTTTTTCATATAATGACATTGACGTGTTGTCTTTAATACAAACAATATCTCGTGTTTTTATGTTTTAATATTTGGTTTTCAAACCTTTTTTTCGAAAATGAAATAGATGTAAATATGAAAGTTCATAAATCTTAGGTTAAAAACCTTTATCCGAATCTCTTTTTAAAAAATTATATTTTTTTTCTGAGAGAGGCATTATTATGAATAAATGATATTTAACATCTTTCCGACAACTAAACGCAAGAAAACAAATTTCAATTTTAAAAAATCACTTAAGGTCATGGCGGTCAAGACGTAAATTATACAATGTATATTTTTGCACTTATGCATCTTTAATGAGCAGCATGTCATCTGTTTTAACTGTATTTTTGGACCACACAGCATCCTGAAGTACCCTTTTGTCTAATATTAAATTGATTCTCTCAAAAAGTAATAATAGGTCAAAGTATACTTGTTTATGAATACCATTATTATTGCTGAGAGGTCGTTCAATTTTCTACTTCCCAGACGGACCGAACCAGTATTTGTCCAGCCTAACTAAACGGAACTCATTAATGGAATTAAACATCTTGAAATAATTTTCCTTTCAGAGATTCGATAGTAATGTTAGTAAATGTTAATAATAGTTAAGTTATACACAATAGTAGCTTTGTTCTGTTTCGGTACATGATGTGAAGCTAAAATATGTCCAACATTCTTGTACATTGTCAACTAAGATTGTCGGTTTACTAGTTCATTCTGCGTGGTTGTGATAACGAGTTTAAAAATATTCCTCAATGAAACAGTAAAGTATTTTCCTTACTAGAACAAAACAAATTGACAATTATGCATTCAAATGTTTCCACAAGTTGGCAAAGGGAAAAGGACATGTACATGCAATATTGTCTCTAGAGATTTAAGCATCAATAATATGCAATTGGTATGTTTACTTGCAAGCACGTAATGTAAGCACAAGTGATCGAACATTTGAAAACAATTTCGTTGAAGTAAAATTATATATCGAAGTATATTATTTGTATGATTTTTTGATATATCGCTCTATTATGCTTGTGGTGTTTCATAGTTTCATAATGGCCGGATAATGTACATTAAATGTTTAAGTTAAGTGTGCAATTGATTTTATGTACATTATGTGACACTGTAATACATATTTGTTGTTCTTCTTCTTCTATATTCATAAATCATGTTGACGTCTAGTTATCTATTGAAAGGTTAAGACTACTACTTTCATAAACGAAAACTATCCTGATAATTGACTTTGAGGTTGGAATTATAGATATATCTACACCCCTAGACAGATCACCGAACGTTATATCGAGAGTGAATCATAATCAGTTGTAGCTAATCAAGTAATGTCTTGTGACCTGCTAACTTTAAACTTCAGTCAATGTTAGATGCATAAAAAATACAAACATGTCCTTCTTCTTCATTTCGAAATATGATAATGATAATTACGGTTTTGATATAAAATCCCTACATACCTAAATGTGTGGAGGCTTTGTCACTCAATGAATTATCATCCTGCTAGGGACGACAACATGTAACATCAGATTAGTCTGTATTCCCCCTTGGTACCCCACAGTCCAGGGCATATAAATCCTAAAAGAGCAAGCTGTCATGTACTTGTCAAATCGGTATTCCTGCTTGACCAAAAAGCTCCTAAAATGCTTTTTTCATATATTACTCTGATTCCAAAGAAATAACAATACATTGAAATCCCTGGTGTTTGTGTCATTTTGTCATTCTCGAATATCGAATTTTTGCTATTGGATTATTCTCTCTCACCTCATACCCTTTAGCAGATTCATTCATGAAACACTGTGATTTGATAGGATCTAGAGTGTAAAGTTCACCCTGTTGCATAAGCATGTTTGTAGGAATGGTAGGAGCTACGTGGATAAAAATCGCTTATCTGATGTAACATGCGATTATCAAGGCCGATGTCAGACCTTGTGGAGTTGTTACCCCCGATTGAACGAGTAAGTTCAAAGCAAGTAAAAAAATTTGATGAATGATCTTTGATGGTAAGCTTTTCAAATAAAGTAAATTCTCAAACGTACCAAGTTACAAAAGAATTTTATGAAAAAGACCTTGCGATTTCACCTTTTTCCAATGTGACAAAAACAACAAATTATTTCTACACAGATCGATCGTCATTGATACTGACTGTTGACCCTTACATTTGAAAAACGCCCTTGACTGATACTGTCACACTACTGTTCCTCAATCAAAGGTTTATCTGCAATCTTCTAGCACGAATGCCAAAACAACGTCCAGCTCCTGGAATCTTAGCTTAAAGAAGCCAAAGAGTTCATCACTTTTCGATTATGCTTGTTAACAAACACACTGGTCTATTGACATTCTTTTGAGCAAACAATAAAAGTTGAAGTAGTTTTTCTTTTTTGATTTCAAAATATATTTCCTGTTGAATATGATATGATATTTTTACTGTTTTTCACATAATCATCTAGAAAAATCACAGAACTGTCATGAATTGCAATGCTATTTTAGTAAGCAGAATGTGAAGAGTTTTAACAACAGTGTTGTTGTGCAAGTGGTTTACAGATAACTTAACATGTTTAAGACATGCCATTATTAGTACTTAATTAAGCGGTGACGTCATAAAGGAACTTGGTTATTCGGTTAAAGTCTCCTTCATGTATTTGCTTGTAAGTCGGACAGTCAACTGTGAGTTGTTTACGTCCACTTATCCGTTCTTGTTATTCTCATAATGCGGAGCATACGTGAGTATTCTCGTCATTGTCTAGAAATTATTAGTCTTATCGAATGATATTATCAATGATGCTATCTTTTTATCAATAAGATCATGTGTTTAGAGTACATAAGATTTTTAGATTATAAAGAAAGTTAAACCTTGAGAATAGATACAATTATGATAATTATATTTATTTTTGAAGTTAAGCAGTAAAAATAGCTATAGTATTTTTGATGGGTTTTTAAAACATTTCGTCTCGTAAATCATTTATATTTAATTAAAACAATGTATAGATTATAAAAGTGGGATTCACCTTGTCACAACATAGAGAAAATTGATTCCACATTATGAGTAATGTTCAGTGATTGGCAAACGACAAACAAGAAAGTTTTTGAAACTTGAAGTTTGTTAAAGAACAATTTGGATGCCACTTAGAACGCCAAGTTTACTTTTTTTTATGTTTTATCTATTACAAAATCTATGAATTACACACAAACGATATCAGAACCCGGAAAAGCATTTCATATCATACCCAAACGAAAGGACATACATGCACACTCAAGAGTCGATATATCTCTATTGTACACAATCTCCAATACAACTATATAATCAGGGATGAATACATGACATGCTGGTTGGATAATACGTTTGTGAGAATTGAAAATGTCTTCCTTTGGTTGCAAATATTTGGTTTGATATTTGAAATCAACTTCCAACATGATTGACAGGAACCAGAGGTCTCACATCAAACTGCAATATTGCACTGCAACTGAGACATGTCCTTCTGTCTCAGGTGATGAAGCGCATTGGCAATACATCTGCTCACCCATAAAGTAAAGGCAAAATATCAATCAATAGGAGGTTCAGTAAATAAATAATATTCGTTTGTTGTTAAAATTCCTCCCCTTCACGAAGGTTGATCAAAACATTTTATTATTCATCATCAGAAGGTAATCCTTGATCACCAAATACGTGATGTCCTAAGATACTGTTCATTTTATATCCCCTGGGACATTTCCTCAGGTAAATTCTTACTGGAATCATTTGATATAAAATGTTAATGTTCCCTTCATGCAATTTGAACACCCTAGACCTTATATTCCATGTACATTCACTTATGTGTTGTATTGGATTTGGCATCATTACGTGTATTTATAAATACTCAAATAATGCTTTTAAAATGTCACCTTGATAATTACATTATGAACTATATATTTATCAACGGTTCTAACATTAATAAAATATCATTCACCATATACGTGACTGATTTCTTAAATAAATTTCCAATTCACTTAAAACTGTTTAAATTATTTTCAATAGAATCTATTAATTCCTATTTTTAGGCTCGACGCTGATACTCAAATTGAACATGTGACCTTGGTTTGTAAGGCAAAACATAGTTTTATCCATTAATACTTGTAATATTTTCTTATCTGTGATGCTTGCTTGTAATCCATAATTTCAAGTTGAGGTTAATGTAAAAAAGCAATATTTGAAAATACACAACGTTCAAGATTATATGTTTACCAGGTGTGAAAGAAGTTGTTAGAGTCTGTTAAGTTCTAAAAGCGTTACTTTAGTACAACATATGATACTGCTATGTTGCCACATCCAAGAACGTACTCGAAAATTGCCAGCGTTGAATGACGTGTATGTACATAACATGTTGCCAGTTTCAGTGTTAATGTTAAACTGAATCAACGCTTCCGCAAAAGCGGGTTAAAAGTTCGAGTCTAAGACGTGTTTTCTTAACCTCTCTGCGATCCTAAATCATTAAGTCGCATTGAAAGCTTGATAAGCACTGTAAGATACGGCATAAGACATATTTCGCATTCTGAGGAGCAACAGTCACATAGATGAAGAATTTGACGGTGGTTTACCGTTTGATGATGTGATGCAGCAAAGTAAAACTTTACCATTGGAAATCCATGGACAAAAGTCATTTCTAAAATAGGCCGTATCGCAATTCTGAAATTATTCAGAGGTCACTCACGATTTTGTTGCTATGCTCCTAGGTGTTTTTTTTAGAGGGAGTTGCCTAAATGTTTAGTAGGAAGTCATGTAACATCTGTGTCACGTAATAAGGAGGTATGCCACATTTTGCCTACAAAATCTAGAAATATTGAACCATTTTCAAGATGATAATAACAGTTAAGACTACAGCTATGACTACAGCTCATCGCGAACAATATTGAGGGCATCCATATCGTTTTCAGAATTTTGGAATAAGAAGTTTCAATGTGTTTTAACTTATGATAATGACGCTGTGTCAAAGAAACATGCATGTTTGGTCCCCAATGTCTTTGATAAGAGTGCAGATAGTCAACAATCCTTATTGTATCAGATGAACCTAATTGAATAGAATCTAAACTATTTGTTCGATTTGTCTCTGTTTACGTCGTAAATAGTGTCGGAAATAACTCAATGGTTTCTCTGATATAGAACATACAGGGTCAACCAGCAACTCATTTCCGGAGCTTCCTTTGTTATGGTCCTCATTCTCTGGGTGGTCAGGCTCTGATGAATATGCTCGCACTGGCTTCATGGAAAATAAATAATTATATCAATAACAGTGTCTAGGATGTCACATCTAAATGACATATTCGTTAAGAGAGCTTTTCTCAAATCGAGCCATAAAACAGACATGACCATGTTATCCAGTAAGAATAACTATAACTTTACTACCTGTATTTAATATGTCCACAGTTTTCCTCTGTTGTTTTCTTAAAACATGTCCAAACATAAGCCAGTAGACTATTAAATTGTATTCGAATAAATTTTTTCTTATTCAGTTCTTATTCTGCAATCGGAGCAACAATGAAATAAAGTTGCGTTTTTTAAATCAGAATATAGCGGTCTGGCGACATTGTACTCCTTGTTGTGAAATGTCTCTGCAAGCATGTCCGACAATACGTCATCAATTGTTTCTTCTTGAAACACCTGTTGAATACCCTTGTTGATGAATATACATTTTAATTAGATTTATGGCGTCAAATTTATCTACATCTCAATTAAGTCGAAAGCTTGATCTATATGGAAAGTCTTCATAGAAGCTCTACTTTGTCAGATATATTAGGTGAAGACTTCTAGGGACGATTCTACATCCGGTTTTTAGACTTTGTGCCATTATGAAAGTTAAATCATTTATCGAGGTGCCTGTGGAAGAACATGAGAAAGAATTATTTGGATTTCTGTTTAAGGGCACTTGTATGCGACATGTATATACACAATGTATGTATAGATAATTATATAGAAAGATCTATATTTCATGAATTTTGGGAGGAATAGATTCATTACATATTGATTGATTAACATGAATTATATGTATGAAAATGCCTTTCCTTTCTATATTCATTATGAATCGCAATTGCTTACTGTTCTGGTTTTGGTATCTAATATCTTAAGTTTCTCATAATTTTTGCCGAGCTGACCTTTTGTTGATACAATAAGCAAATCAGAACTAATCAGGTAAATTTTATGTTGGAGGTTTCTTTTTTCTAGCTGTAGTTGTAGATGTTGTTTGCATGTGAACGGCTCTCATCCAGAATGAGGAAATCAAATTTACAGACAGAGCTCGAGGATGTATTGAAGGAATCTTAAGTTTGAGCTTGACATTTGAAACAATTTGTACATCTTTTATTGTCAAACGATAACAAGACATTTATGAATGACTGGTTAATGATATCATGATAGGTTTAAATGTTAGTTGATCTCATAAAAGAACCATTAACACTAGCGAAAAAGCGGCACAATCTTTCGCATTCCTTCATCTGCACAATTATCAAAAATATCAAGATTAAAAAGTGTTATGCCAGGATCTATCGGTAAGGTTATACCATTAAGATAAAATGTCATAATTAATTCATATAGTTGAAAACGTAGGCTAGTGGGAGTACCAACTGGTAGTGCAATGCTACACTGAAATTCAGCGCAGTACCACCCATGGTTCGCTAGTTCCAGCCGATGCTCGCAGGTTTCACCGCAATGCATAGCCACAATGGTGTTGCGAGCTTTCTCCCTGCAATAATACTAGCAGCCGCGATTTAAGTTAAATAATCTTGAAAGCGGCGTTAAACACCAACTCACCTCACCTCACTCACCAACTGGTAACTGAATATATTTAGTGTGACTTAGTAATAAGAATAGTGTCATATTAACAGAATTGATTTTGACGAAAGGAAAACTTAACTTAAACCTAAAACTGTTTATGAAAAGCACCTATTTAAGAGTTCATTTTTTCTCAATTGATTTCATTTTTGTGAACCTGTTAAAAAACCAGACTGTAATAGGGCATTGTTCATAATCTACTGTCAAAACGATCCTAGGAGATATTTTTCTTAATCAAACCAAACTTTTAGAAATTAGAAGGGAACAATAACAATTGATCTAATCTGAACAGGACATTAAAAACTATTTGGTTTGATTTCTAGTTAACATTGAATGAACGACGGTAATAACCCATCTGGAACGTAATATCCGATTATTTAAGCGTTATTTAAACATTTAAAAATTCAATTTCCTTTAAATGTAATCTTATTTTTCACTCTAACAAACGTCTAACAAAATCGGTTAATGGTAGCATCCTGATGCCCTTCTCATGTTTTAATATTTTCAATCGCCAAAATGTATTTTGGGTCCATGTATTTGGAAATTGAACAAACGTTTGAAAGTGCTAGACAGGTTTCCCGAGCAGAAGACCTGATATATCATAGCACAGTAGAGGTCATCTCGACAAATGGTGTAAAGTTTCTTTGCAACGTTGAAAAATTATAATATGAGTTTATTGTGATTGATGTTATGCAAACTTTCAACATGGTGAGTCAGACATTAGAAACGTATATTTTGTTGTCATCTCGACAGATTCATCACCCTGTTTATTCATTAAAATTTTGTCGAAGGTTGTACTCAAAATTGCGTAAGCATAAATACATATTATATGTTAATCATATTCACTCAAAAAAGAAACACTCGAGTATACTATTTCGAAGATGGCGCCTCTTTATGTACATGAAAGAAACAGTGTGAAAGGAAAAGCACAGAGGTATCAAGTTTCACATAATCACAAAGGTGACCTGCATCTAATGACGTATTCTATTATAATAATTCAAATATTCTTTACGTCCAAGTGCTACTAATATAGTGGAAGTATAATGTATAACAGACAGATGGTCATATGATAAATTGTGCAATAACACCAGAAAGTCAAATTTTGATACATACAAGTTCACAAAATGCAGGTCTCTAATAGTAAACAAACAAAATCTATACAGTGATTGTGAGGCAACCTAGACAATCGTTGTTCGGGTATGACAAGTCTTTATTAATATTCAACATATTACTTACTGTCATGAAGAATTTGCAATTATCAATTAAGATTTGACATAGCTAAAAACAATCTGCCCGTTTGCTTATTTCTTTACCTATCGAAATGAATGAAGAGATCTAATTACTGGAACTGATGCTAACCCTTCCTTCCTTCGTCGGTAGCAATTGTTTTATCCAAACTGCTCAACTGAGGCAATTTTAACTGTAGATATTTCATACATTCTTTTGGACCAGATGGAATGGAATCAGATGTTCACGGGGCAATGGAATTCATACGGTCTTGTCAAGGGAATTTTTCTAGTCACTTGTTATTTGTTGCATCCTTGATGACACAGGATGTACGTTCCGATACATTTAAAAATATTGCGATCGGCATTGAAAATTTTCTGTGCATCATTAAAACTATCTTGCATGGTGTTAACTTAGACATTAAGTTAGTCGTGTGACTACGTGACTCCCTCCCAAGTTTACAAAATAAACCCCTTTCCCAAATGCACTAGAAATTCTATTGACCCTGTCCAAGATTATATATTTGGTTATTTGCTCTCTAGAGGTCATAAGGATCAATTAGACATGTGATCAATGACTTTGTATGGAACTTAAATGGGCCGGGTCTGCAGCATTTCACATCTCGACGTCCACGTTCATTTAGTCTTTCAAAAGTGGTATAGTTCCCAAATGGCTGCTCTCCATTGAGATATTGATGTAGTAGATACGTATTACTGCCAAATGACTTTTTAAAAGTTGCAAAGTCGTAGTGAAACTTACCGTGATTCTACAAGAACAACTTCAGTCGTGCACCTTACAACAAATCCTAAGTGTTGACTCTAGTCATTTTTATAACGTATTTTCCAAATGTGAAACCAGTGTTGAATGACCGAGAACTTTTAAAATGACCTCTTGAATATCCATCAGTTGCGAACACAGTCCAGTTGCCCTTTTTTAACAGTTTTTACCGTACAACTTAAAAAAGCAAGTTGTAAAGGCGAGAAATGTTCTATTGTTTTGACTATTACTCGGGTAAGCTTAAAATGCTAATTCATCTTTACGTCACATCGAATCATCTTCCGACTTTGCAACTGACATTTGCATTACTATTTTTGACATGGGAGCATAACAAGCGATGAGCAGCTTTCAGGCAGATTTAGTTGACAGTAAGCTCTTCATTATATTGCTATTTCTGTTATTGTTTTAGAAATTGATCCGCAAAGTACGAGTAATACAATGTTTAATGTTAATACTAGATAACATTGTAAAGTCAGTATTTTCATACCTTTTTTTCTCAATATGTACAAAAATCATTATGAATAACAACATTGTCCTTATAATATTGTATTAACTCACGAAGACAGCATCGAATCAGTTTCGTTTAAGGCCAGCTTTTCTCATGTATTGAAAATTTCCAGACAGAACCATATGTTTATACATTATTGATATAGACTGATTGTAATGTCTATATGATATTGAAATGAAACTGTAGAAAAATTTAAGAATTAAAGCAGCTTGTAATATTGGATTTATTTTCTGTAAATGTTTATTGCAGTTTTGTTTCCATTACTTTGAAAAAGAAGAAAACATAAAATCACATAGCGTGTTCATAATTATTTTCCTCAGAAAAACAGCAAATATGTGCTTATTTATAAGACATGTTTACTCTAAAATTTAAAATGTAACAAGGCAACCATAAACCTTAATTTGTGTAAATAAAAGGAAATCAATATGATATATAAAGGCCAATGGGTAATCAAGAACAGAGTATGTGACACCTATCTTTCCATGAATTCAAACTCACTTACCTTTCACATGTCAAACATACTCCTCTAACTAAATATCCCATAAAGATATCATCTTTCTTTTAAGACGAAAATATGACTTGTGACATGGTCCAAATGATTAGCTAGAACACGCCAATGACCCACATTGTACACTGCATACTTAGATAAATCTAATTAATGCGTTTCGAGTGATACAAAGTTAGCTGAAGCCAAATTACGCTTGTTATAGAGCCAGAAAAAATAAATGATACATTGCACTTCTCTAGTATCAGCTTATCAGTTCTAATCTATCATAAGGTTTGTTGTTGAACACGCATATTTTGTCTTCAGACTTTATAGATGTTTGTTTAGTTGAATTTTTGCTAGTTCAACTAATAATGATCTTGTAACACTGCTCCTGAGGTGTCAAAATAATCTGTCCTCACTCTCATTTAAACACTTTTACTAATCTTGTAAGGTAAATGTCTCAAAATTGAATCTTCATCTAGATAAGTGTTTTTCCTAAATGGAAATGTATGTATAAAGTGATTCAAACAGTCAATACACCATTCATTTACTGACAGGTGTATGATACACACATCATTACTAATGTTATATCTTTACTGTAGCATAAACTAATCTAAGTGGATGAGAATGAAAATGACCACCAAAGGCATATTTAATTTCCTTTATCTCAAAGATCACAATTTCAGATCCATCAATGCCATTAGGTTTACCATTATTTGATGTATAATGTCTATAGGCAGCAAACACAGGAAACAACTAATGGCTGAAACTAATGGATGTATTTGATTTCAATCCAAATGACTTTTGCTTAACAAAGACATTCAGGATATTTTGTTGATACTACATTTTCCACAGCTTAACTGAAGGGAATTTATTTATGGAGATAACTTTCCTTTCAGAGGTTCGATAATACAATTAGCAAATGTTAATGATAGTTATGTTATTCGCAATATAAGCTTTGTTCTGTTTTGTTACATGATATGAAGCTAAGATATATATCCATAATTCTTGTAGATTCTAAAACTAAGAATGTCGTTACTTTCTCCATGTTTGTGATAGAATTGAAAATTTTCTGCAATGAAAAACGTGTAGTAACATGCACTCACTCGTTTTAGCAAACTAATCCAAATTATTTCAATTGTCCGCAAGTTGACAAAGGAAAAATGACATGACATGCGATAATTATGGTATATTTACTTGAATGATCAAGCATTTGAAAACATATAGAAATATGTTTTTAACCAATCATTTTAATGATAAGTGTTTGGGCCAACAGTTTCGCTATATTATGTAAACCAGTTGTTATCTAACAGTATCCTACAGTTAGCAGTGTTTGTGTTCTCCGTTGAACTGTGTAACAAACATGGCCACTTTTCTAAACCCAGGGTGTGACCTTAAAACAAGAATCACTTTTGTTAATCCAAACAATAAACCACTACAAGGTATCAGAAGTAAGTATACCCATTTGAGAAGCCATTCACCACAGTCATGAATAACTTGGCAAGATAGCATGGATGAAAACTGGCGGCGTTTCAAGCCAGCATGCGAATATTACCTCCTCATTACAGTTGATGGGAATAAAAAGCCTAGTGAGAAAAAAAGTGAAATCTGAGAGATACATTCTTTTTACAACTTCTCAAACATCAGACCAGACAATAGATCAATGTGTTCGTGAATTGCAACACAAAGCCTAATCTTGTGAACTTGAACAACTGAAAGATAGTTTAATCAGAGACAGAATGTGTGGGGTGTACAGTAATTCCTACCGAGAGATGTTGCTGCGTGATGACAAGTTAACTTTAAAAAGGGCAGTAGAACTTGCTAGTTATAAAGCTAAAGAAGTAAGTGAAAACTGTGCAGTTCATTACATAAAGTCTAACTCAAAGGCAACACTAATACTCAAAACTATAGACAAGTAAGTACACACGAGACAGTAAAACAGTGTTGACGGTGTGGAAGAAAAAAACCCTGAAATGTCCAGCATCTGGTCAAAAGTGTTTGAAATGTGGTCATCTCAGACTCGGTTAAGATCTCGTTCAGGTCAATCTCGACGTGTTTAAGATTTTAATGCAGAATCATGTGATTATTCACCAGTAGAGTCAGAATTAATTGTTGATGTCGGGCTTCACACACTCAGCCAGACTCGAAGGCCTGGATCATGTCACTTGACATCAACGGAAGAGAGACACCCCTCAAGATTGACAAGGGCTCAGATATAGACATCATCAGCTTGTCACAGTGGAATAAACTGAAACATCAGCCACCAATGGAAGCGCACAAGATGATACATACATCTCATAATGGAACTGAAATACATGTTGAAGGACAGGCAGAACTCACAATCACTTACAAAGGAAAACCATAAAAGACAATATTTATGGTAAAGCCAGAGACATACAGAGATATCCTGGGAGCGAAACTTTATTAAATCATTGTAGATGAGGAAAATTTTGACAGTCAGAATTCTACAAAGCCCGAATATATTCTGTTTATCAAGATGTATTCCGTTGGATTGAATGCTTGACGGATGGACATTCCATAACAGTTGACAAAGACGTCACACCAGTCATATGAGCTTGTAAAAAGTGATGTTTTCTCTCTATGATCGGTTGAAAGAAGAGTCGAACATATTCAAAACATTTGGAGTGATCAGAGTTAACAGAACCTACTAAATGGGTTAGTTCAAAGGCTACTGTTCACAAGAAACAAGAATATGTTTCGATCCTCGCAATTTGATTCTACCGATTCAGAATGACCATTATATAATTATATAATGCAAGGAATTATTTATTCATTGAAACAATTATACATGAATAATATTTAATTCCTAACTTTTGTCTTTCTATATTGAAAATGATACAATATCTTTTTTATATCAAGATGTTGTATTTGGAAGTAGTACCTAGACGCGCACTTTACTGATTAGATGAAACATGAAGTGCACCATGAGTGATTTGGCTGCTTTTAGATTCATTTATTTCAATTGATATTTGTAAAGTTTCCAAAAACGACCACCACTTGACTCAATACGTTATCGTGGTATGGTGGTTTGCGTGCTTCAGTGATCCGTAGTGCTAAGCCAGCCGGAGCGTATAATGCTCTTGGTAGGGTCACCCAAGCTGGACAGGTCGACGGGTAGAAGCCAGACCAAATTTGAGTCGTTCTAAAACCTGTTGTCTATCTCTCACTGTGCCTTTCTTTCCGTCTTTTTCCTTATCCCCTCGATCCCTTTCTCCCCACTCTCTTTTGGATGCTTGTCATCCACGTGTTTAATAACTGAAATATTGTTCAAAGCACGTTAAACACCAACTCACTCACACTCACCAAAAACGACATTAAACTATTATATAACGTTAAATCTTACTTTTTGCATTTGGCTATCATAAATCATATATCAATAACTGATCCTAGAATTGGTTAGTTAATTAACATTATTATATCCTGCTTCAACAACCTTAAAGGGGCACCCAGTGAGTTGATGGGATCACACTTGCCTAACTCAACTATTGGTGTCATTTGCATTAGAATTACTTACCGTTACTGAAAAAAGTACAATTTTAAAGTCACGTCAAAAACTCATCCTAATGCATTTTGTCGAAAAGGACATTAACTTCTCTAATTTAATTTCAAGATCACCAAAGCGCCTGACTGCTCCTCCTCAAACTATTGTCCACAACATATCACATGAACCGATGCAAGTTTTTGGACTTCCCCAGTTTTTTAAAAAAACGTGTCGATTATGAAGCCCATGATCTTATTTTCGAGATCACTAAGGCACATGTAACACCTTGTTTATGTTTAACTTTACAAACGGTAGCACCCAGTGTCTCTAAATTTGGTAAAATGATACCTAGGGGGTATTACAGACACAGGTACACCATTTGAAACTTTGATGCTTTTTCTACGTCTCAGGCAACTTGTCTTTTGATTTATTCAAATGTGTGACAATAGACATATTCACGGTAAACCTTTTGAACTCTATATAATCTATGAAGGGATTGCTCACTATCACTATTAATTTGTTTTTATTTCATCTAAATCTTTTATCGTTAACACGGGGGGAAATTGTGGAAATCAACACATAACTAAAAGGTTAAGGTTCTTAAACTCAAGGCATTCCCATCTTGCTTGAGATGATAACATGTAACATCATATTAGTCTCTATTCCCCCTTGGGCCCCCGCAGTCCGAGACATATAAATCCTATAAGAGCAAGTTGTCGTCTGCTTGTCATTTTGGGTTTCCTGCTTGTTCAGACAGCTCCTTTAAGTGCCTTCTTTTGAAGATGACAAATATTAGTATAAGGTGAAAAGAACAAGATAGCCTAAGCTATATACATGTATATGTATCATCCCAACTGCGGATCCGCCCCATCTTAAGATGGGACGCGTCCCAACTTGGGATTCCAAGTTGGGACGTCCCATCTTGAGATGGGACGGGGGATACTTAAACATGTTAATAATATTCATATTTTATAATAATTTGTGTTAGTAAAACATGTTTTTAGATAGTTTTGTTATATTCTTTTCACACCTAAGAAGAAAATTTGATTTGATGTTCATTTACTTCACTTTTTCACTCGGTTTCATATGTTATCGAGTACGAACGATTCAACACACCTCAAACATTTATTTAAAGTCACATTTGATTACTGATTGAATCACATTTGTTAAGAGACATAACAAAATCAGATCAATGTATAGATTTATATTTAGATAGTAGTTTTCAGCATTTTTCAAACGAACAATACATGCGTAGATCGAACAGCTGACATCACAGAGACACCTTTGTATCTTAGTTTCTTAACAAAAAGGTGGTATAAACTATTAACAATCACAGATATGAAGTTATTCTAATACAGATCCAAGTTTTACAATACTAGTGATAAATTGCTTTTTCAAAAATATATAATTAAAAAACGTACCTGATACAGAGAAATGAATAATCCGTGCAAAAACCTCCTATATATGTATAAACAGAAATTAAGGTACTCTCCATCGTTACAATGCAGCACTGACTAGACTGAATTTGTTAATGTGTCAGCTTGGCGTGACAGAGAACGGATGATTGGACACCAATTTCCCCACCGTAGGAACTGTTAGGCTAAAACAACATATGGAGACACCAAAACCCCATGTTGTTTTAACAGAGTACTATCTTGTTCATCTACTTGGCGACTTGGTTGATTGTATCAAATATAAAAAAAATTAAAAGTTCCTATTATCGAAGTCTGGTTCCCCAACATTTTAGATATTTTCAAATAGTGCCAACCTTAGGGTTTGAATATTCCCTCGTAACTCATAACAATATACTAAAATCTATCTTAACGGCGACAAATCTTTGTCACAGAGTGTTAACGAATTCCTAATAATATATATTTATCATTTCATAAACGATACCAATCGATTTTTTAAGCTCTTTCCTAAAATTTGTACAAAAAATGTAAGGTAGACAAAGCATAATATGAATTTGAGTTTAGTAAGAATAATTGCAAATGTATATTTCCACCAATGTACTTGATATCTAAATAGTTTTATGTTTGGTTCAGGAAAAGAATTTATATAAGCATTTGCTGCCTGTTTGCTAATCCTTTTTTCTTTTTGTATATGAATTCTGAATTTTGTGTAACACGTGTTTTATTGAAATAGAATACCGTTTAAATCATAGAAATATACTTACTAACCATTATATGATTACACATATTGCATATTTTCATACAATGAAATATCGAATATTTTACAATAAGCAATGACAGTTTCAATATCAATTTTGTATAAGAAATGGCAGTTTCTATATCAGATTTGTGTAAGCAATAACAATATGAATCACTTAGTCCTCTGAGGATATTACACTAGTACATGTATGTCAGCACAAAATAACTCGATAAGTCTTAGTATATCAATAAACTTCATTGATGTGTATTTACAAACCTAATGCCTTTTTTCGGGGGGACATGTTAAGTAGCTTATTTAAAGATAACAAAACGATTAGTTAAGTAAACTTTCAGCTGTAAAATAACAATATTACACTGAAATGTAATTCTTTCCCCTCACCTACTCATCTTATTTGACTTATGTACGGATCAGTTGATTAACGTATTAGTAGTATGAACACACAACAATTCTCTCAATTCAACGCTTCTAACAAGCCTAGATAGACGCTTGTACATATAAAAAAGCAACCTTTTAATACTGATCAAAATCATATGTTACCTCGGGCTATGTAGAAAACAGTAGAATAATTTTTCTGAACAAGGGTTTGTGTCAAAAAATCTAGTGAAGGTAAACAAAGTTTTTCAGTGAACAAACTCCGTTTATAATCTTCTTGTAGTATTGATAAGAAATGAGTTGAAATATTGCATTTCTAAATTAGCATAAAGAAATCGCCTTTGCAATATTGAATATCTTAACGTATTGTGCTGCAACTGTACATCGTATTTGTTTCACTTTGTGTTGTATGTTGGATGGTTTCAAAATATAATTTTTATTGGAGCGGCATTAATATAAATATAAGCTTCCAGCTTGCCTCCAAATCTAATTTCTTTTTATAGAAATGAAAAAAAATTGTTTAAACCATAATCTTCTTTTGCAAATCTTGGAAACTAAGTTATCTTGTTTTAAAAAATCTATTGAAAAGCGTGCTATTTCCCCATAATTAATCAATGGATGATGTTAGATTTCATTTTGGTTACTTGACATGATAATCGTTCTGTTATTGAAAAAAATATTTTGAATATATTTAGTGTGGCAAAACAACTTTCATCGAATAACAATACAATAACACTAAACATAATATTTGTTGTTGTTTTTGGTTAGGGTTTGATCACGTCTGCTTCCACCTATCAGAGATATTGCCGATAGGGGCAAATGCCTTGATAAAAATGAATGATGATCATTGACTAAAACAACAAACGCTCGGCGTGTACCTTTGTAGTGTTACAAGCATGCTCATGTGCAATTGGTACCCATTCTTGTCACTAATTGGAAGGTGACACACAGGTATTAGTGTCATAACCGAACCGGATGTTTACCAAAATCCCTTCTTTCGGACATCCCCCCCTCCACCCAACCCACATCCATCTCTGAACTACCAAGCAGGTATGTTTGCCATTTGCATCACGACACTGATCAGATCAGGTTCGATCGGAAATATGAGGAGACATAACTGGATTTATTTACTGGACATCTTATAAGCATTGACGGAACATCACTTATAGGTTAGTGTTTGTGAATTATGTTACATACATACATACACTTTTAGATTCGACTATCAAACACAATATATATGTACATTGGAATCTTGCTTAACGGAACGGTTTATGTGTCAGAAATTGAACTGATTACAAGGGATTAGATTAGCATTCTTGGTATTCACTTAGAGTAGGTTTTGAGTGTATAATTGAATATAAATTCTTTTTTTATTTGCTTAACATGCTTTCATGATTAAGAATATAATGAAATAATTTATAAGACTTTGTGTAAGAATTACTTTTGAAATCGTATTGGGCTATGATGAAAGACTCGTATGCGATGAGAGATATATATAGCCAATAAGTCATGAAAATCAACATAAAATCAAAATATCTTTCGATGTCCTTGAAGCACTTATCTAAATGATACATGTTATCATGTTATTCTAAATTCAACATTAGAATAAGGATATTATAAACATGTTAAAGTATCTGCCGTCCCATCTCAAGATCGGACGTCCCAACTTGGAATTCCAAGTTGGGACGCGTCCCATCTTAAGATGGGACGCGATCCCAAGTTGGGATGATACATATATACTGAACGGCAAAAGAAACGTCGCCTTTCGAAAGCGATTTCTCAGATGTTTCAAGGATTTGTGAAGCTGACATTTGGAAAATGTTGCATTGTTGCAATATGTTCATTTCCAATTCCAAAGATAACAATTTGGAAAACAATAATCCTTCCTGACACGTTTTTTTAATAAAAGTCAATTCATAAACTTTATCATGGTACACTGTTTTCCGAACGGCGTTTGCGTTTCTTTGTAACCTTCGCAATAATACCCAGCTACAAACAAGCATCTTATCCAACTCATTTTTGTACCAACTGAAAGTAACAATGTCTGAGAGATGCCTATACGATGAAAGCGTCTTGATGCTTGTCAGGCAGCATAGAATATCATCAACCATGTTTCATGTAACATCAAATCTCTTTTTCAAAATGTTTTGAAATCAGAACCACAAATCATTATTACACATCAGAGATGTTCATTATTGATACTGACCTATGTAGCTTACACATGAACAACGACAGTGTCTAATAATGTAATGGTGTTCCCTTGTCACATTAATCATCTCTTGTAAGACCACACTGCTGTGTTATTTCTCCAACAATGTTTATCGTCAGTCCTTTTTCTTAATTTTGGTACAATGTTGATTTGTTGCTGAAGAGATATAAACTCCTCAAAAAAAGAAACGCATATGAAAGCGTACACGTGAAAACATTGCGTGTGATTTGAGAATTGTGTCCGTTAGGTGGCGTTAAAGTCAGTACCTCGTATGGCCACCTCGTGCTGCTCGCACTGCAACAGACTGAATAAGTCTTTGAATGACAGCTTGTGGAATTCTTTCCCATTCCTCCCGCAATGCATTGGCCAACTCTGGTAACGTCTGAGGTTGATGTTGCCGTCCACGTACACGTCTATCAAGAATATCCCACAGGTGTTCGATAGGGTGAAGATCAGGGGATTTTGAAGGCCATGGTAGGACATTGATGTTTTCCTGGGCTAGATAGGCCAGCGTAGCACGTGCAGTATGAGGTCTGGCATTATCGTGTTGAAAGAGATGCCTCTGGCGGTTGATGATCGGCAGCAGGTGAGGCCTGAGAACTTGGTTTATGTAGCGATCTGCGTTGACATTCCCTTGTACGAGTACAAGTTCGTATTTTCGGTTGTAGGATATTGCCCCCCACACCATCACACTCTTTCCGCCGAAATTGTCCACTTGTCGGATATATGTTTCGAGCAAAACGTTCATTTTGACGTCGGTAAACACGTTGCCTTCTATCTCGACGTTGAAGAAGAGACCTCGACTCATCGCTAAACCAAATGCGCCGCCAGTTCCTCAGATTCCATGCCTGTACATTGCGGCACCATCTGACACGTTGACGTCGATGTTATAGTCGCAGCACAGGTCCGACAACAGGTCTTTGTGCACGAATTCCTGCCTCTCAAAGACGATTTCGTACTCTTTGGCTCGATATTCTTCGCAGTCCAGGTATTTGTGTTGTGGTTGATGTGGCCGTAGCAAGTCTATCACGTAGGTGGCGCAACCAGATATAACGATCCTGGCCCGGAGTGGTGATTCGAGGTCGTCCACCTCTGGGTTGATCTTGTGTTGTATTAAACTGTCTGTATCGATCCCATAAACGTGAAATTGTGCTCTTGTGAACCTGGAAATGTCTTGCCACGGAAATCTGTATTTCTCCAGCTTCAAGGCGTCCAATGGCGTTATTTCGATCCGCAGCATTCATTCGTGGCATTTTGAACAGTGTAATTGCATGTCAAACGATGGATAAAATGATGAGTACACAATGTGTCTATTATAGTCAGTGTATCTAGCGATACCTAGTATGAACTACACGTGCGCAACGTGTGTGAAGTTAATCGCGCGATCATTTCATGCAATTGTCTAAAAGTTGGTTGCGTTTTGGCAATATGTTATCGTTTGCTGGCAATGAGACACAAAAATATAAATCCCAAATCTATGTTGCGTTTCTTTTTTTGAAGAGTTTATTTTGCCGTTGACAAGTAATTGGGAGAGTTGTTAGCATGCTATCAATAGCGATTGAAAGAAAAATACTTACCGAGATTACAGTGTATAAGTCGAGATTTTTATACCAGAAATTGAGGGGTCCAGGACTTGTATACAAGGTCTATGTTTCAGACCGAAAAATTCTGAGGTCGAGTGACGTTTTGCCGGCCGAAGGAGACGAACAGACGAGATTCAAACCGGAAACCATGATGTCAACTCATTGTCAAAATAATGAGATACAATTAGTTTGATAATTATTACATATTTTACAGTTACTATTAATAGTTAGAATATAATATACTCTATTGAAATACATTTCTAATAGACAATTTTCTAGACATACCGTAACGATTCGTACCGTGACATGCTTATCGATCAATATTTTGAGTGTTTCAAGTCATATGACGTGGACCAATGAGAATCTACAATCATTCATACACATATGAACCGGTGAAAAATGAGATTGAGCCTCATGATATATATGATGTTTAAACGTTTTTCCAAAACAAAAGCGTAATACTCAAATCTTTTTGAATCTTGATAAAATAGTGTTATCTTTACACTGTTAATTAACAATCAGTACATATATTGACATACATATCCGGTAATCATCTCAGCTTTAATCTGCATTGTAATGAACAGTACCGGTATTAATTAATAATAAATGTGGAAATAGCATTGCGGTGTTAAAAGTTAAATAAACATACTTAACATTGAGAAATAGATTATGTGTAGATGAATCATTTCCGCTGCAGATGTAGCATGTATATAACAGATAGACACAACCTCTACCAGGCTTCAAAAAATACCTCCCACTTCTCCTTCAAAACTTAAGGCTCTTTTATAAAGGCTGCAGCCTGAGCGTGACATCAGCTATCGCTGGAAAGCGGTCGTAAAACTCTCAACTTAAGTTATTAAGTAAGTAAGACTCTATCATTATTCACAGTGAATAACATGGATAACATACCAGAAGACTGGGTGATGGCGCAGAGACAGACCGGGTTCATCGTCACCAGGATGATGATCAGACAGCACGGTCCACAGCTGTACAAGAAGAAGAACGAGCTGAGTCTACCTGCCACGTTCAAGGCCTCCTCGACTTGGTGTACCAGTTTCCTGCTTCGCCAGAACGTCGCCCTGAGACAGAGGACACACATCGCACAGAAGCTACCCCGGGAAGTAGATACCATGGTTAATATGTTTCACGCCTTCGTCTTAAAGGAGAGGAAAGCCATTGTGTACGAGCTGTCACAGATAGGGAACATGGACGAGACTCCCCTGAGCTTTGACATGCATGTCGCAGAACAATAGATGTGAACGGGAACTTTACAGTGACCGTCAAAACAACTGGAGCGGATTTTACAGTCATTTTACAGTCATTTTACAGTCGTCCTGGCCTGTACTGCTGATGGAGGGAAACTCACGCCCATGTTGATCTTCAAGCGGAAGACGATGCCCAAGAAGAAGTTCCCTCCGGGTGTAATCATCGCTGTGCACCCCAAAGGTTGGATGGACCAGACGCTAGTTATGCGATGGCTTTGAGACGTCTGGATGGCGAGACCGGGAGGTGCGAGGGGCTGTCAGTCACTTCTGGTGTGGGACATGTTCCGGGCCAATCTCTGTGAGGGGGTTAAGAAGAGTTTGAAGGAGACCCGGACTCGACAGGCACTCATCCCTGGAGACTGTACCCCCCTACTACAGCCCCTCGATGTGTCTCTAAACAAGTCCTTCAAGACTCATGTCCGGATCTACTGGATAGACTGGATGCTGAACGGCGAGCACACGTTCACCAAGGGCAACGCAATGAGACCCTCTGTCCACAGTAGACACCTGGGTATAAGAGTCTTGGATTGCAATCTCCCCCGAAATGATATGGTTATATAGAGTCATTATTATTAATTTCGTGTTTCTTCCTGAACGAAGAAATGCTGCTAACATGGCAATATGTGTAATCCATTATAAGGATGTCTCATTAGTTGACGTGACACTTATTTGTCCAACTTTGATATTCTGTACAGAAGGTAAACTATAGCATAGACAAAAACTCTTACTTTTCACCTTGCCTCTAGAAAATTGTGAGCAAACGTATAGATGAAAGATTTACGCTGGAATCATACCACTGACTGACTAAAGGATTTCTTTCACCCTTTCCTGGTCCAGACGCTTAAACGACCGTCGGTAGAAGCATTCAATTTTTTAATGGGAGTATGTAAAACCAGAAATCCTTGTTTATAGTTCCCTTTCAACATTTCCTTCTGAGATAAGCCAAAAAATGCTGTTCGGTTCTGTAATATGGCGCCTCAGGCAATAAGAAAGCATTGAACAATTTGATATGTACATGTATAGCTGCATGCCAGAAGTTTGTTCACATACCTGCGTATCTTAGTTCAAACATCATATAATTTTGGATGTCTTTGAGGCACCAGAACATCACAAAAATGAAACGGATAATGTTGAATTTTCAATACGGAAGTGAAGATCAATTGTACTTTAACGTTATAGTATATCATACCCAAAAAATAACCATAGCAGTTTCAAAAACACTCATTTTGATTTTTCGCTACAAAATCCCTTTTCAAGTGATCAACAGATTCAAACACAAGTCAGGTTTGTTTCTATGCACTAAGTCAATGGGAAAGTGTTGATCTTTTCCTCAGTGATTGCAGCTGGAATATTTTTATCGAAATTTCAGGAAATCGGAATTTCAAACATATGACCACTTCTGTCTATTTCATCATGCCAAAGTTCGAATTATTGCACAAGAGACGATTTCAAAATAAGTTAACGAATGGCAATGTTACCCATGGACAATATGTACTTAAATGTAAGTTATGCTGAAGTCATTCTATTGACCTCTAATAAAAACTCAAATTACATGACATTTGCACTACGATACAGGGGTATGTGAAAAAAACTTTTGGTATGTACATGCATGCAGTTGTATGCATGCAATTACGTTCTTGGTTCCAAATCGAGGGTTAACAGTATTATGATTTATGGAGACTTAAGTAGATTTCGAGTCCCTTATGTACACGAGGGCGTTCATTAAATCCTTTCTTGCACTTCAAAAACAAACGCTTTTCGGAAGGACGTTTGAACTGCATGGGGATGCTATATTGCACAAAGAGGCAAAAGGGTAAAGACTCAATCAGATACTATATTTCAACTAAAAAGAACAACGAAAAAGTGAAAATGAACAATAAGAAAATAAATAATAAAGGACTCTCAAAATCCGGAATTGTTCTGATAAAAGATATAATCATTAGTGATGGCAACTTTTATAACTACGCAGAACTAATCCATACGTCCCAATGTAAAACAAACTTTCTTGAACACGTGGTACCATCAAGGTGATGAAAACCTATTTGGTAAAACTCATTTTTAGAATAGAGAAAAAGGATTGTGTGCCACAAATGTAATCATTTCTTATTCATTAAGGTATTGACATCATAGAAAAGCTGTCAAAGTGTTTTACGATATAGTAAAATCGGTTAACACTACTTTACACAAACAATATCTCACTGCAGCTGAATCAGGTCCTGCTGTCACGGGTAATGAAGCGCGTCTGCGATACATCTCCTCTCAGCATACCCACTGAATATAGAGAAGGTTTAGTAAATGGATATCATTCGCTTGTCGTCAAAGGTTCCTGTACTTTCACGAAGGTTCGATAAAATCATTTTATTGTTTGTAGTCAGAAGGTAATCCTTGTTAAGCAAGTGCGTGATGTTCCGATACTCTTAACTATATAACCTCTGGGACATTTCATGAGGAAAATTCTAACTGAAATTATTTTAATTTATTTCATGTCACATAATCGAAACATGAATGTTAACTTCATGCTTTTTGAACACCGTACACTTTATATTAAACGTTCCTTAGATTTATTAGTATTGTGAAATTATTCACCTTGTTATTGAATTTGGCTTGATTACGTGTATTTACTAATACTCAAATAATGCATTTGAAATTTCACCTAAAATTACGCTATGAACATCACCTTAATCAACAGTGCTATACTGTTGAATAGATTAATGAAATATTCACTTAATATATTGAAAACACACACTAAAAATTTTACGATCATTGTTAATGTTGGCTATCATAATTCAACAGTTATGATAACGTTTTTTTAAAGTCTCAATCTACTTAAAATTGTTCAAATTACTTTGAATAGAAATCCCATATTTTAGGCTCGAAATTTATACTCTAATTAAACAGGAAGCCCTTGTTTTTTTGGCAAAACATAGTTTGATTATCTTACATCACTTGTAATATATTTTTATCTGTGAAGCTTGCGGACAATAGATAATCTTTAGAGCATGATAATGTTAAAAAAACAAAACTTTATGAAAAATCGTATTCATCTTGAAAATACACATTTTCAAGAAATTCCAACGTTCAATGACGTTACCTGACGTTTGTTTCGTTGCTTAAGTTGAAAGTGCATGAACACTTCTTTAAGTTGGAGTCAAATACATCCTTTCTTAACCTCTCTGACTTCCTGAATCAGTAAGTCGCCTTTTGAGCTTGATAATCATTGTAAGATGTGGTATTAGTCATATGTCGCAACTTAATGATCACTAGTCACACAGATTTAGCATTGACAGAGGTATACGGTTTGCTAATGTTATGCAGCAAAGAGATATCTGAATATCAGGCTTCCAATTTTACCAATGGAAATGCAGGGACAAAGACAATTTCTTTAAAAAAAGGATGTATCTCATATCTGAATATGTCCAGAGGTCATTCACGATTTTATTGCTATTATAGGTATTTCTTTATGAGAAAGTCTTAACTCATATTGAAAAATCATTAAATATCTGTGTCACGTAACCAGGTGGAAGGTAACATTTTAATGAGTTCATAAAAAAGCATAAATAGTGAACCATTTACAAGTTGAAATCATAACAGTTGAGGCTTCAAATGTGTTGTTACAAACGATAGTAAGGACAACCATATTTTTATGTTCTTGGTATTTCAGTTTAAGAAGTTTAAATGTGTTTCAGCTTGAGTTTATTAGTCAAACTGATATTGAGACTGTCCAAGCCTAAGGAAATGAAACATGCATGTTTTGTCCACAATGTCCTTGATAGGTGTCCAATTATTCCATCACCCTCATTTTATCAGATGAACCTAATTGAATAGCCATTGCATTAATTTCCTGACAATGACATTTCTCAACTATTTGATGGATTTGTCGCTGTTTACACAAAGTGTCAGGGTCGCGAATAACCCAATGGTATGTCTGCAATAGGATGAACCAGCAATTCATTTCCGGAGCTCCTTTGTTGATATTATCATGGTGTAGGTGGTTAGGCTTTGATCAATATGCTCCAAGCTGGTTTCAGGAGAAGCATTTTACATATTAATATTGTTACTAACGTCGAGGATGTCACACACTATTGACTTTTTCGGGAAAATAAGTTTTGTCGAATCATAAAATAAGGAAATTGTAAGATGAAAATGGATATGGTGTACAATAAAAACTCAGTGTGGCAGAAAAAAGGAATTTGTTATGTTATCCTATAAGAATCCTAATAAATTCACTTCCTGTTTGATACGTTATCAACATGTTTCCTGTGTTGTTTTCTAAAAATAAGCGTGTGATACATTAAAGTTGATTCAATTTCTTTCATATTCATTATAATTTTTCTCCTGCAAACACATGTCTTAAACACCTTCTGATGTACCAGCATTGGAATAAGATTTATTGCGTCAGATTCCTCTACATCTGTATTCAGTCACAAGCTTGATCTAAATTGAAAGTCTTAAGAGTAGGTCTAAAACATCCTTTGAGCCTTCACTTTTTCTGGATTAATTTCAAATTCTAATTTTCATAAACATGAATGAAGTCTTTGTTATAGTCACTGTCAGCTCATGTGAAATGTGAAAATTCCAGGATTTCTGTACATTGAAATATACCTAAAGATATCAGTTTTTCTATGTCAAGTTGCCTTTTTTATTGAGTATTGACGATTACGTATATAGATTATGATATATTTACAGATTATAAGTACGGAGACGTGACTGGTGTAATTTTCATTAACAAGGAAATGATGTACAGGAGTGATGTCAACGATAACAATATATGCATGTATATATAATCTAAATAAAGGTATAGAGACACAGTAAGATAAAACAAATGTTTGCTTATTCCTGGTACTGGATATATGAAGACGTCGCTTTGCAGCAAGGCTGATTGTAGTAGTCTATTTTGGTGAAATTAATTCTGCGGTTGTGGTTTAACCATAGCGGTTGTGATAGAATTTCATCAATGTTTTACGGGTCCATTTTATGATGTTTGTGCACTAATGCTCAAGCCCAATAACATATTGTGCAAGAAAGGATTTTAAATTTTTGAAAAAGCTTTTAAATTTGCTCCAAAATTAAATAAGGCTTGAAGACATAAAGTCCGAATGTAGATAATTCCAAGGCACAAATGAATCAATTTTTTCGAATCATTCTTTGAAAAAATTATGAACCTCTTCAGATCGGGCCTAATCAGCGTGCGTTTTATAGTCGGTCCATCTTGCATTTGAGATATATTTATGGGTTTTATGTACTAATGCTTTTGAATCTCCTAATTTGCATGATGTGTATGATCCTCATTATCACATGACATACCAAGATTGAAATATGATAAGATATATATATATATATATATATATATGAAAAAAGTTCACCAATTTGAAATTGATCTTCAGCTCCCAGGCGTTATATATTGAAAAATACGAAGTCAGAAGTAAAAACAATCCATTTTAATGGCTAGCGCTTTCAGCTCAACGAGCCTCTTCAGGCCATACATACAACGGATAATGATATATATATATATTAATATATATATATATCAAAATATCATTGACTTGCAGTAACAAAGACAAGTCCTCGAACTGTATTCTATCTCTGATATCAGCCTCAGATATTGAGATTTGCATAATAGGTGTATTTGTATGACTATCATTTTAATCACGCATACATAACCTTGAGATAAACCGCTGTCGATCGATAATAATGACCATTTTCTGTTGATCATTAGTTTAATCGAATGGCAATAAACACTAGCCATACTGACCATTCTTTGGTGAAAGCTAATCAATATTCACTGATCAATCTGTCGAGTCAAACCAAGTGCAAAGTAATTAACAAGATATATTAGCCTGGTTGGCTGGAAGTGTACTTTGACAGAGCAGGACTCTTCAAAATATCTACATTAGATCGGTTGCATTTGAAAAAAAATGTTTTGTCTCTTATAACATGTCGTATAAAGTGACAAGACAACTTTCACAATAACATTTTAAACTGTTTATCTTCTATCTGACTTCATTTGAAGAGAAATGAGTAAAATTATAATTAAAACATAGGCCTTCTTCATTACATGATGCATGCACTGTCATTGACGATGCTTTTAAGATTTAAGATTGTCGGAGTCATTATGCAGTTATCCTCGATTACTTATGTTTCAAATGGAAATGTGATACCAAATCACAAAGGTACTAAACTGGTTGTTAGTTAGAGACAGGTTGTATACAGATGTATATTTTTGTCTAGGATTCATCTCAAACTTCCCCATTATTTGAGATAAACAGTGGTATAGGGCATTAGAGTAGCTGCGTCTGAAAATATGTGGATGTTGCTTTATTAAATGTTCTTGGGTATAGTTATGGAAATGTTTTTTTTATCAAATGTAAAGTTCAAATTGTACTCTTTCTCTGTCTGTTTGCGTATCTATCTATATATAACATTCCTCTATTAGCTTTTTTAAAATTATGTTACTTCTTATCAAGTTTATCATTTGTTATTTTATACGGCTGCTGCTTAATCCAATAATCTGATATTAAATGAATATCTTTAGGGGTGTGGTAATATGTTCGACCTAGAACAAATGATTCGGCAAGTGGGCCATTACAGTAAAACCGTTTCAATTCAGGAAAACTAGAGCCAATTCGAGACTTTTAGTATGAGCTGATGAACAAATTAAGAAATACGACATTTTTCGTTTCAAAACTTCTGAAAGTTTATTCTGTTCAACAAGATAATGTATCATGTTAATGAAAGAAAGATGAAATAAAAGAAAAAAACATTAACTCATTAATGTTCACATCGTTGTGTAAGTAATGTATAAATGAATTTCCATATTAGCAGAGTCAGTCTTGTTTGTCTATGCAAATACTATATAACTAACACAATGGAAAGCCAAGAGCAATGTTATGTTGGAAATTTTATGAAGAGGTCAGACAGTACATGTCGAAGTGCTTCTATTTTTGGTCCATGGTTTCGTGTCTTTCGCAGATCATGATTGACAGGAGCCTGTGGTCAATACTCACCAAGGTAATATTGGACTGCAGCTGAATTAGATCCTGCTACAGAGTAACATATCCCTCTATATACATATCGTATCGTTCTAAAAGTATTTTTCAGTTCCTCAAAGATAACAAAGACGGCGACATAGATATGAAGCAAATTGTCAAACAGAAAACAACTATGAATTAGTAGCAGCCTAAGTATTATGACGTCAGAAGTGCGTGCGTTAATGACACTACTGCCCAGCAGGCACACAACGTTGATTCGTTGATTCAACGTTAAAATTTAGTTGTTTGGTTGATCAACCTTTTATCAACGTTGATTCAACGTTGGGAAAACGACGTAAGAGATTGGTTTTAGGGACAACGTTGTTTCAACGTCTGAATACAACACACTTCCAACTAATTGATTCCGGTAAAGTTGACCTTTATAGGCTAATTATGTCAGTGTGTTGGTTTGGTGCACATTGCACAAATGAATTGGTCAAATGAATTCAAGAATTTGTAATCAATCATTATCTCGGCTATGAAGATTTTGATAAACTATTTTAATTGCTGTGTGGCCGGTAACTGAGGCATATGCCATGGTGGGCTTTTATAGGTCAGACAAAACAAATGATCATCACTGAATTGTTTTGATGGTTGAGTATAACTTGAACTAATATTATTATGACTGGATGTTCATGTTTTTTTACTGCCACATGGATTCTTTCCCCAAAGTTTCTGTTCATAAGACAGTGAAATTTAAACCTTATAACTTTTTTCTTTGTTATATATTATAAATTTATAATTGAGGTAAATCTTGTTGTAATAGTACAAACTGTCACTATGCAAATTTTTCAAATTCATATTGAAATAAACAGGACAGTTTTTAGATGAAATATCTTGCAACACTTTCGATCAGGTCCTTGAAAACTTAGACAAAACAAAGATAATAACTCCATGAAAGAAATCAAAAGAATGTTTTTAATTGCCACCAAAATTATGTGTGAGTTTATCAGATCACAACAATTGACATTAAATGTATTTTTATGAAATTAATGGATAAATGATCAAACTACCAGTGTATGTGAAACTTTTAATTTCAGGAGGGGTTTTGCTTTGCAATCCTAAATCAGACTACACTCTTATTGGTCCATGAATACAAATGCCAGAGAAATATATGAGTAAGTATCACCTTTAATCATTAAATTTCCGTTTTTCATACATTTGTATGTTTTACAAGGATTACATTCATAATATCTAGTTGTAATATATTTATCATATAAGATTTTAATCACTTTATATAATATAATTCTTCATATGTTTTGTAGATTTTAGTAAAGGTAACTAATACTATTTTGTTTTATTTCATGAAATATTATCTAAATGTTTTATTTTTTCAGGAACACACTTTATTTAGGACCGGTGGGATCATTCTTTTCAAGGAAACCGGAAGACTCACTGTCAAATTTAATTATCAGTGCATCAGTTTTGTTAATAAAAATGCTGTATTAAAGGAGTTTTTTTTCTTAATTTTGAGCATGTCTCGATATGATGTGCTTGTTTGATGAATATGTTTTTTAATCCAGAAAATGTAAAATAAGCAGAGGGTAAGATGTCAAAGAGGTGACAGTTTACTAATAATTAGTAATTAACTGTAGCCTACGGTATGCTCGAGCTAAATACCTGTGAATAAATACTAATTAAAAAGAAAGCAATATTTTAGGTAACTGGAAGAATTACTGTCAAATTGTATTACCATGGTATCAGTTTTGTTAATAAAAAAGGAGCTGTACTGAAGGAGATAAATTAGTAAATCAAAGATTGACCGATCCTCAGCTGATTTCATTTGTCGACGTCCGGCCGAAGAAGAACCAATGAGCAAAACTTCGTCAGCCCGATGAAGTTAGCAGGCTCTGGGCCACTCAAACTTCAATGTTGATGTAAGGTATAATTTCAACGTTGATTCAACGTCAGATACAGACGTCTGAAAAACGTATTTTTTCAACCTCAATGTTGATAAAAGGTCATCTTCCAACGTTGAGACAACGTCAGATTTCAACGTCTGAAAAACTTTCATATACAACCTATTTTCAACCAAGTTTCAACGTTGACGACAAACCAATTTTCAACGTTGAAACAACGTTGTTGTGCCCACTGGGTGTATGCCATATGGTGCAAAGCTTAACCAGAGCTTGCTGATGACAGTTCATACACGGTTGATATCGATGCGACGCAAGTATGATACCGAATACAACTGTCATAATGTATTTCACCATCATGTTCAATATACCTTGGTCTGTGCGACAATAACAACTGTAACAGTAGTCGATTATATGTGTATCATAAACGCTGTCATTTGTGTCATAATCATCTTTCATATACATTTGTTGCTTAAGTGGTCTTCATACAAGTTCATTTGAGGTTTTCTGACCAAGACAGTTTCAATTCATGAAAAAATGTTTAAATTCATGTTTAAACCGTACAATACATTATGTTTGTAGTTTTACGTCTTCATGTTGAGATGAATTTCGCCGAACAAAGAAATAATCTAAGTGGTTTACTACACTATTTTTCAAAGTGACAGGATCAAAGTCCTCTTTTTCAGTTCAATTTAGCTTGCTCAATTTAGCTCTAACTTAATTCCTCTTTTTGCATCCTCTTTATTAATGTTGAAAGAAAGGTATAAGGCTTGAAATTTTAGGCTTTGAAAATCGAGGTCGATGTACATTTGAATCAAATAATGACCAGCCAATTCCTACACGTACTTGCATTAAATTCTTTAATACATTGCAAGTGAAATGTTTAAATGATAATGTTAATGTTAAATGTTAATGAGCTATAATTGTGAACGGGGAAGTGCAATAATTAGTTTACTAGATACAATGACTCTACTGGGATAATGAATTTTTTCTAGTAAGTGTACAACTGTTTGAGTACAAGAATTGATTCACTTCGTGTAAAGAACCATTTATAGAAATGCCACAGAGTATGTTGAGAATGAGTATATTGCATTAAAAGATGAAATTAAAATTGGTCACTGATTTAGTGACAGTTTAGTTTGTGTTTTATAAAATCCTTGAATTAATCTTGAAAAGTATTTTCAAATGCATTTTCAAATATCCTAAAACGTTGATTGGTTGATAACATGAACAAGTGATTCTAATGTCAAAGTTAAATAATGCTTTAAAAATCGATTCAATTTCTTAACAATCCAGGTACCCAGGGAACCTTAACCCCAATGATGTTGAAGAAATGAGTATTATATATAAGTATTTGAAATGCAAAATTTATATGTTTTTGGATAGAGAAAAAAAGGATCGATTATATTTGTGTATATATTTACGACGGATATAGATAACAGCTACAAGAGGTATCAATTTGGCAGCTCTAAACTTTCAAAAATTCTTATGATGCGCGACCGTCCTGATTTTTTCCAATTCTGTCTTTCCATTTTTATACAGAAACAGTATTGCACTTGCCAGAAATTATTATACCAAACGTACATTCATCAATTCACTCATCATTCAAAAAACTGTATTTAAATTTTAAAAAATCACTATTTATGTTCCAGATTAAAAGACAAATTCCAATTGAAATTGCATGTCTTACTTTAAGAGCAAGTGTACAATTACCGTTTTGCGCAAGGACAGGCATATTGAACTGATAAATGTAAAAACAAAGTAACCACTATGCCCCTGTAAGAGACAAAAATCTCATAAACTTTCATACTGAATACATCCATGTTCCTCGAATATCGAAATACAAGATTTGGAACATACCAATGTATAGAGAAAATTTCATAATGATATTTTCAATCAAGTTAGTTATATCTGTACTATACGAAACCAAAATAGGTTAATTTAGTCCACAAAATGTCTTAGTAATAACGTTAAGGATTCGAGTAATCAAATCTGACGTGGATGTCTTCTGTCTCAGTCTAGTTAGTCTATTGGGAAACCAGGAATATGCAAGACGGAATTTAATTCTGTTTTATGTCGTTATAGTGGCCATCAGAGAAATTATACCTTTATATGTGCTTGATAGTGAGTAGAATGCATGCGTCATCTTCTGTGTATCCTAGTTGATATTCATTTCATAAAAGGATTCAGAGAAGGACCAAAAATGTTATGATAACATATTGCCTTAATAGTTATTGTTTTCCTAATTTTTATAAATAGTAGAATCGTTAATGGCTGATGACTAATATTTTGAATGTTTTAATTATCAAAATTAAATAATATTGATAATGTAAAATTTTGCAAAATCGTTTTTCCGCGATCCGGGAAACGTATGTTTGAATGTTTCTGCTAGTTTGAGTAGAAAACGTTTACCAGAAAAGGCTTTCTAAATTATGTTAACCACCTTTTCTGTGTATGTCATAACGTTTTTTGACTACTCCTTGAATGGAAAATGAAAAATGGACAAACAATATCCCAGAAACGTCTTGGAAATTAAATAACCAACTGGGTAAATTTCATCTCGTTTAATTAATTAAAGGTGAAAACCCAAAAAGGATGATCTATATGATAGATAAATAGACATCAATTTAATAACTTGTATTACATTATCAAGTGAAATGTAATCACGGTTTGTTGATTAAGATTGCTGTCAATTTTTTTCTAATAATCAATAGGGAGGTTATGATAAAGCTCTTTCAAAATAGTTTTGATGAATGTTTTCGATTTTTCGCTCACCACACTTATAAGCGAACGTTGGAAAACATTGATATTTCGTTCTAGAAAATTAACATTCGAATTTATCTGAACAGGAAAGACCTAGTTTTACATCTTTAGTATCACTAATATGTCCATACCAGAATGTCCCCTGTGGAATGTTAGATGCAATGCACTCATTGGCAAATAGAATAATGAATCAATTATTATCAATCACTTTGACACCTAGTACCTGTACTTTCCTCACAAGAACAAGATGATAAAAGATGACAAAATAGATGCATAAACATCGCATGACACCATACTATCAACCCGTAATATGTTCATCAAATGGTAGTCGTAATGCTTGAATCAATAAACACACAAGAAGAAGCTTTCAATGTCCCTGTAGTGAAATGACACTAAAGAAATTTAAAAATTCTTTTTAATTCCACTGTTTTCTAATTGACCTTATAAAAGCGGTATTTTCTCATTCAGACATGTAACAAATACCGCCAAATACAGCAATCGATACTTTTAATTTGTTAATGTCCTAATAGTCTGAAAAGCTGCAAATTCATTCACAAGCTATTCTTTCAAACAAAAAACGATTTGCACTGAATTCCGAAATTGCATAACTCCACATTAGGTACGCTCATAGCAAGTAATGATAATTACGAAAATAACAATAACAAAAAGATTGGTGTGAAAACAATAATTATAGTAATAATAAGAAGAAGAAGAAAAAAAAGAAGGGAAACATTTGGAATTTTTGGCATTAGTTCGTTTGCAAAGACCTGTTTAACAATCTAATGATTTGTACTAGCATTTTGACACTTTTTCTGTCTATGATAATGTCAATTAGAAAATATATTGTCTACGTTTTATAAACACCTTTCTGCGCTTGTCTCTGTCTAAATAAGTCCTTAAAGAACCTGTTCCTAAAGATGTGAAGAAAATCAAACAAAAAATCTTAACTTATCTCGACAGTTAAATTACAAAGAAATTGGCAATTGACTTATTGTAAGCTGAAGTGTCCTTGAAATGTATTTCGTATCTCAAGCATAGCTTTCAGGATATAATTCTTCAAAATGAGTCAAACATTTATTAAAATATATATAAGACATAAATAATATGACAATTAAATGGGATTTCCGACTGGATTCGACACCATACCGAGAGAGTCACAACCAGCACTGACCATACTCACAACTAACCAACTCACCCATTTTGCCTCGAGAGTCTGGGGGTATTAGTGCATCATTTGTCAACCATTTAAATGACATGTATCTCCAAAATAATGAAAACGTTCATTCATTTCATGTGTTAAACTATGTTATATATTAAACAATTGATCATTACTATCAGATGAAAAGGAAAGCACAAATCGGAGTACTAGTGTTATGTAGGTGGTTTCTAGTAGCTTTCAACTTTTCTCTTGCTATTTACATGACATGAAATTATGAGACCCTGTGACCCATAAGATAACGACCTCTTTCGAAGACAAGAAAGGGACACGTCCAGAGAGCTTCTTGAGTCATTAAGTGATGAAGTAATGTCGATGTTGTCTGTTAAGGAGATATGAACAATTAAATGAATCTATTTATACATGAGTGCACTGAAGTAATACATTTCTATCTATCAAAAGCAAAGCTATCGAAAAGTTTTATTTGTATGTTACGCGATGAAGTAAAAAAACCACATTATTACCAATATGGTTATTTTCAAGTGGTGACATATTTTCAATATTAGTACATGTGAACATATCACTTTTGCCTAGCAACTTGTGTTACAGAGCGAGTTACAAAATGTCGTCCTCTGTGAAGTCATAAAACCATTGTTCGTCACGTCACTGAAGCGGACCATCGCAAGCGAAGCAGGCCGCTCTCTGAATATTTCCACGCGTTTTAGATTGAATAGAATTGGTAATAAAGACATTATTTCACTCGGAGGTGTGTCATATCACTTTTACGAAACTGGTAGCTTTCGCTAGGTACATACAAAACATCACACTCATTTCGTAAATGTCATATGCTCAAAAATTCTATTAACATGAACAGTGATATTATTAAAGGGTACTATGTCACTGTGTGCATTCAGCTGATAAAAAGTAAAAAGTATAGGTTAAACTGAAACCGTTATTTACAGAGAAAAATAAACCTAAACTAAGAACCATAAACGATTTTAGCAATTTGATAACATATGTTTTTCCCCTCTATTGTGTAATGTTTTTTTATTTGTCACTTAGTCTATTTGATGAAACCGCCCTAAACTATTTCGACAAAAGATTAATGATTCACAGAAGATGCCTTAGGGAAATCACGATCCGACTGTAAACGTTTTCTTTTGTGCTAAAATCTATTGCCTCACGTTGATTACTCTTTTTGGTAAAAATATGGTTAGCCCGCTCCTTGCTCTATTTTAAAAGATTAGAATTTAATTATAAAGATTCTAGTTACAGACACGGTGTAAGTACAACTGGATACGAGGACATTGTTAATGGATATTTAAAATTTTTTTCTCCTAGTAGCATTCCGCCCGTCATACTTTAGCTCATGCCTAATTTCCTCAGGCAACGCTGACTGCTTCACTCACATGCCAATTATTGGAGTGATGACGTTGAAAAGCAATATACAAATATTAATATATCTAAAACAGATATAATAACATCAATCACATGAGTTCATTGCTGGACAATAACGTCATACTTCTTTACAAAGAGGACCTCCTTTCCTGTTCTTCAGGAGAAATTGAAAATTGGAACAAATGCTTTATTCAGGTTAATGCATTGACTGAACTATTTGTTATAATACTATTAAAGCCCCCGAAGTTTCGTTATCAAGCAATTATAACGGTCAATAAAGATGTGGCTAATCCATTCATTTCCTATTTCTTCATCACACCAACTTTTTCACCAACAGATTTCATGCGTCGTTTTGTTAAAAATGCCCCAAAATTAGCCACATTCATGTGAATTTTATTGAATTTATTCAATTTGATTTATTTGATATTCAAAGCATTTTTTCAACTGCAAAATGAAGAAAAAATTCATAAATTTTGATAAATTTTAAACAATGACTGATTGACTGAGCAATTATCCATGATAAACATGCATTGGTTTTAAAAGCAAAGAATGCCTTTAAATATAAGCAATAATGCATTAGTGTTAAGAAACTCTAATGTGCAACTTTAAGAACATTGAATAAAGCTTAAAGATACTTCGTCAGATATGCACTCTTATCGTACAAAGTATCTTATTCTAAATTTTAAGTATACCATCCTCTAAAACTAATCTTGATGAAAACTTGAAAATGGAACGAAATGGACCGAACCCACAATCAGTTACGTCACCGTTATTTGTGTACTTGGATTCCCCCTACTTCCTTCCACTGTATCCGATGGAGGCGTTCGGTATCGCAATGGACGTTTTTGTCAGTCTAGGAAAAGAAAAGAAACTCGAATCGTGATCGAGTAGGCAAAGTTCAGATATGCTTAGGAGACACAATCGGGAATAAAAGCAGTCCTTTAATCGGTTATTGTTGGTAAATCTCCGAAAGTTTCGTTTTATCCTTTTTACTTTAGAAAAGAATTACCATCCTTACGAGATCATTCACGTCTATGTTGTCAATTGCACAGTTACTATGGCAGATCACAAATGTAGAAGCCGCAAAACAAACGTGTTTTTGTATGACAATGAGAAGGTCTATTGTCAGATGGAGGTGTTTAAATGAATAAAATAATAAATATATATGAATAAATAACTCTCTTTTGAGATGTGTTAGAAAAAATAACATTTGAATTAATGTGTTTAACGTCTCTTACAAAGAAAGAAAACAAAATCTTTATGTATGAATGAATGGTGATGGCACAATTGAATATATATTAGTATGACTTTACAGGATGGATTTTGACACGATAAATAATAAGACACAGAATTTCGTCGCCCAAGGTGCATGTTCTGTTTATACAATTATCTTTTTACGCTTTCATTTGTGTTGGATTTCTTCATTATTCCACTACCATGAAACCTGTAAAACATTTGAAACGCTTTGAGCATACCCATGTCAGTCAGAGGAAATTGTCAATCGTTTTTCAGCGTTTGAGCGGAAGTAATTTAAATGGTTAAACTGTTTTTCACAAGATTGTTTTTGTGTTGACTATTTTGAGAGTCTTTTGCCATAGGAATACATGTATTAATGAGTATGCTTCCCATTCAGTGAAACAATGAGTTTACGGTTACGGCCCATGATTATACATGTAGGTTTGACTCAGCTTCCAAATTTTTTGCAGCGGAGATATCTTCAATGTTCTTGAATACGTCAAGCTATTCTCATTGAACGGGCAAATGTAGTGACATGAGCACACACAACTGTCATTCAGCAATATTTACCCCGATTCATATAATCAAAGCCTTTTTAAAAATGCTCTGATACGGGTTTCATTTTCTAAACATTGATCGCTAAATATCTAAACCCAAGGTAAGCTTTCGCTATTTCATATGGCGTTATAGGAATGGAGACGTTTTCTAAATCATTTTGCACATCTAAACGCACCCTTCGTAGATAAACATAAGAACATGTAACCATTAAAACCTGTGCAAGCGATAAGAAATACATTTCATGTCTATATATATAATAAATGTTTATTTCTCCTATATAATGTACAAGATTTAGAACATACCAATATGTAAAAAGGATATTTCCATTCAAATTAGTTGCTTGCTATACGAAACGAAACTGACATCCTTCTCCAAATGTACGAGTAATAACATTAAGGATGCGAATAATCAAATCTGACGTGAAGATCCTCTGTTTCAGTCTAGCCAGTCTATTGGGAAACCAACGCAAGTCGTAATTCAATAGTGTTTTAAGTCATTAATATGGCCATCTGAGGACTAATTATAGCTACATGTACTTCACAATCAAAATGTGTCATCTCCATGGGTATCGTAGTTGTTATCGATATCTTAAAAGGAATCTTTCAAATCTTATGATAATATATTTGCGGAAAAGGGTTTGTCTCTTTCATTATCATGTAAATGTTAAATTGTAAATGCGTGATGTGATGGAGCGTTTTAAATGATACATTGTCATTTGCAAATCATGCTGTCAGGTTTGTGTGAAATGTTTCCTTCTTCGATTGATATAAAATGTAATAACTATCAATATTTTGGTCAATTATATGATGTCTAAATTAGCAGAGATCTTTCAGATAAGATTTGTTACATTACAAGTGAAAGAATGAGTGATTGGACAGGGTTTCAGAATAATAAAGGAAATTGTTACAACGTATAACTGATATAAACTTAATTAGAGAAGTATATCTAAACACCGTCACTAAGGATATGCAAAAGCTTTATGAATTTTGTGTGGAGTCGAATGGATAACAGAGCCTTTACCTTGTTAATCACAACGTGGTTTCTCCATGATGAATGATGCACAAGACGTATCCCAGACATGTTTTGAAACACTAAATAAGGAAATGGAAATATCCAATCATTTCAGTATCACCAAATCAATAATGACTCGTGAAATATACAAGTTTATTAGTGCATATTAGGAAAGGTTTTATATATCTTTCAATGTCTTTATTGTAAGGAATGTTCCATTTGATACTCAAACAGGCGTAAAATATTAAAATTAGCATCTACAGCCCCCAATATGCACTATGTTTATATTGTTTCCATGGAAACCAAGTAAAAGGAAAAATTGAGAATAACCAAAGTAGCAAAAGGCACCACCCAAGCACTCGATCTAACCACATACATGTACCAGGTTAAGTAAAATAACACTTATAGATTTGTAGATTTAGTTAATCAAAGTAAATTTAGTAACCAAAGAAGCAAAAAGCATCGTTCCATCACTAGATCTAACCACATACCAAGTTTCCTAAAAAAATATTGAACAGTTTTTGAGATATGTCCCGGAAACGGAGCCTACCCCCCATTCGAATTGTTTCCATGGAAACAAGAAAAATATCAAAAATTCAGAATAACCAAAATAGAAATAGGCACTACTCCACCACTTGACAAACTAATTTTTGTAAACAAATATTGATCAGTTTTTAAGATATGGCCCGGAAACGTAACTAACCCCCCATTTGCACTAAGTTCAAATTGTTTCCATGGAAACCAGGAAAAAAATATATTCAGAATAATCAACTACGGAACCACGGAACCACGGACAGGACTGAAAACATTATGTCTCCCGCAAAGCTTTTTGCGGGGGACATAATGGAACGAATTCATTCCTTTAACCCAATAGTAAAACATCAAAACATGTTCATCATGTGATGTACTGGCGCTCAATAATATCAAGAATAAGGTACCTGATTGCTCCCAGAGCAGAAATGTAAATGAGTTTCTATGCTCGCAAATGTATTGATATACCAACAAGTAATCATATGAATGCTTGATAACTTTCGTAAGATCTCCATTAAATGGTATTCAAAAGTTATTAATCAATAAAGTCTCCAGATATGAAGCTTTCATAGTCCTTGAATGAAACAAACCTTATGAAATCTAAGAATTTACTACTTTTCAATTCTATTCCTTTCATTATACCTTATTAAAGAACCATTTTTTTCATATATGTAAGAAATAGCGACTAATACATATGAATTAGATTGCTATGCGAACGTATCGAATTAGTCACAGCAAATTAAAATTAATTTGTCAGTGACAAAATGGAAGTCACTGGTCTGGAAAGGAGGCAAATGTATAAGCTGTTGTTCCCATCATGAGCGATTTGCACTTACATTTGAAGTTCAGTATAATATGCTTGAAAACGGTACAAGGAACTTTACCGAAACGTAGCAAATCTGTTAATGAAGAATTTGAATATCCATAAAATCGGGTACTTAAAAACTATGTTCATTCCAACTTATTTGTTTTCTATGTAAAAGTATTAGATTTATGAATAAATGTCTTTTTTAGTTATTATTATCATCATTAAAACTATTTTGCAATTGGAAGGACCGTGCCAGACATACCTGTAGAAGAAACTTGTCTACACAATTATTTATGAGAGGCTTTCGTTTGTTCTCTGACGCATGACATTATTAAGTGAATCAATAATGAAATCAATAACTTTATACAAAGTTAGTTGTGCGTTGCAAGAATTTGGTACCTCGAATTTGAACTTTAGATGAAGTCAATGGCATAAATGTCTAAACCCATAGAAAATACGAAAGGGTTATTTCCATCTCGATTTGGATATTTATGTAGTGAATGTAAAGGCACACACCGTTTCAAATATTTTAACTAAAAATCTCATATTTGTTAAGGAGATATATCAATTATAGCCTGGCATAGTTAGTGTTGCAATAATTATTGTATCCAAACTAGAAACAAGAAAACATGAACCTTTTAGATAAAAAAATGTGCCAATCCAGCAAAAATTGTCCAATTGATACTTATTGTGTTACAGACATAAAACTAGCTAAAACTTTCGTCTTGAATGTTATGAATGTAGACTGAATATATGAGATAAGATGAGTGATTGATCTGGATGCTGTCCCTATTTGCAATGTATTCGCAATTTCTGCTGCAACATTAAGTGACATTTACATATGAATTTTACCACATAATGGTTTACGATTGATTCAATATTGATAATCCATTAAGTAAAGTAGCCATTATATTCTTATGCAATTCATATTTAATACTTAATCCCGGATTTCTGGCATGAATAAATGTCAGCAACATGACTTGAAACATTGACATATAAATCATAGCTCAACTTACACTATGCTGTCTCTATAAACTTCTAAACATGAAGCATCAATGACATTTCGATTCAGAAACCCATTTAAATCTCTTCATTCAGAAGTGGTTATTTCTAATCAAGTACCATTCCTAATTTACTGAATCAATTAAGAATGCAAACAGCCTTAGTTGATGATATATTTTGCCCCATTGTATGCTCACATAAGTAGATTCTAAAATTATCGATGGCTCGAATATTAAAAGACTGATCTTTGAATTGTGACACGGTTAAACAAATATCTTTCTTTTTTTGAAAGATTGAATAAACTAGAAACATTCTTAATAATTCACGTGTTTATTTGCAACCTATTGCAGTGATAAACAAACTGTATGATTATTATCATGAGCGATTTTATTAAATTTACACATAATTGCATTTACGTAACATCACTTTATTTACTAACATAAGGTATCCCCTTATGTCCTTATACCATAAAATCAATGCTTCGAGGGTAGGAATAAATGAACATTGCCAACGTGCAGACCTTACTCCTACGGACTCAAGCCAATTGCTTTATTTCTAGTCCTTAGAGAGTGGCAACCCTTTCTGACAGTTTCATCGGTATATTATGAGAACGATGGAGTCAATAAACCAGATTGCAGAAATATTTTAATATTACAAATGGGTAAGAGGTCCCTTAGTACATTCAGCTGACAATAACTTCGCTTTTGGATTTAGTTGTTAACGGTAAAATTATCATTTAGTCACGACATTTAAAGTTTCATTGACATTATCATTTATAAAATAATTACCTCGAAAATCAAAATAAATACTTATATGCAACAAGATGAAATAAGTTTTTTTTCTATTGGCATTGTTATGTTCATTTTGGGTATATGACTTTGCGTTCCCAAATCAATGAGTCAGATATTTTATCATTCCCCAAGATGAAGCCCTACCTTAAACTACTTTTAATCAAGGATTCCATGCAAAGTCCAAGGGGAAATCAAGTCCGTCATCATATTATGTTTTTCGCTTGTGCTCAAAGATATTGCCTCACATTGATAACACTTTTTGGTATATTGTTAAAGCTTTGAATATAGCAATTAAGATTATGGTGAAAAACATGTTACTTATACAATTGGATACAATGCCCTTGAGAACTTTTCAAAATCTGATATCACTGTATGTAGAACACTTTATCTTAACATAATTTTCACATTCCGCCTCTCCTGCTGAAGCTAATTACTGAATGTTGTTCAGTTTAGACATCGGTGCCTTTTTGCAACTCTTATTGGCAGACATAAGGGTTTGCGTTGATGAACATTATTAGAATGTTTAACTATTAGAAATAGCTTTTAAGACAACTGACAATACTTCTACTGATTCCATTATGGACAAAAATAGTGTTATTCATTATGGAGTATACATGCGTTTTTTTATATTTAAAGATTTATTATTCATATCCGATATCTATACAGCGCATATAGTCACCTTCAGTACATGCTCAAACATTATAATTGATTTTAAGCTGTTATGTTTTTCGCCAGAAAAACACCATCAACACTACTCTTTTACCAGGTACCCATTTCCTGCTGGGTGAACAGAACACAGTTTGAATTCTCTTACCAATGTTGAAACCAAAAGTCTTTCAACTCGCGTCGCAGTGTGGGACAGGAATAACCTTCCAAACTGTCAGGTTATCTGGCAATAATGCGGTTAAGCAACCAATCTTGCAACCGATGTTCCTAAACTTGCACCGGATAATGTGCAAACACGGTATGGTACTTACAATTAAGGATCTTTAATCGTCACTACCTCTCAAGGTTAATATTAGGTTGTCGAATTTCAGAGCTCGTGAGTGTCTATCATTTAGATTTAGTTCATCAAATTAAACTTCCTATTTTGTCTTAGTATACTGCATGGAGACTGGAAAATGAAACATGCATGTTTGTCACACAATGTCTTAGCTAAGACATCAGACTCCCCAGAAACAAACTTGAAAGCTCATTCGATCAGACGAGCGTAATTTAATTGGCACCTGCATTTATTTTCTGATAAAGCAGTAAACCAGTTATCTGATAGATTCTAGGTCGGAGTCCGTGGTAGTTCGGTGGTTTCTCCGAAATTAAATTGCAGTGTGGACAAACATTCCATTTCCGAATTTCATTCTCCTAATGGTGTGGATGGCCAGGATAGTGATCAATATGTAAACTGGGTTTGAGGAGAAGCAGTTATTGTCTTGTTACGAACGTCTGGTACAACAAGCCATTCATTTCTTTCTGTAAATGTAAAGTAATTCTTACTTTCCCTCTATACATCATTGTGTAGATCGACAAGGTGTTGTCAGAGCTAGAACAGGCATGATACTTTCTTATAAGAATAAAATAAATATTGTGTCAACAACATCCTTTAAATGCCTTTCTGTGAACATCTATATATCCTTTTGCTGTACAGTTCTTGCCAAACCTGAATGATAAATCGAATCTCTTTATATTTGGACTTTGGTTCATTCAAGTTTGATTGTGTTCATTCAAGTCACAGTTTCAAGCTTATTCCTCAAGACTACATTCATTTACTTATACAACATATACATAAAAAGGTAGAATAACTTGATTAAAAGCTGATACACTTATTCAACAAAAAAGACAGATGTGTTTCAAAATACCATGTGTGAGGGTTCCATTAAGATCGACAATGGCCAGCTAATCTGATACTGACATCTCACTATCTTTTTTATTTAAAAAGAAATTCGCTGAGCTTCGCATTTGCTGATACATAAAAGAACCCATTTAGACAATTTATGAGTGTATATTGATAGCGAACAAGATAGAAAATTAAATAATGCTTCTTTATTATTTACATTAGAGGTTTCCTCTCTCTAGCTATAAAGATATCTAATTAACATGTTTGTTACCAAGACTCAGTTTAAACAGATGAGATTAGATGTTTTAGCCTACTTTTTGTACATTGAAAGTTCAGCCTCTTTCAGTGCCGACTTCTTTAGATGACTGATTAATTATAATTATAATATAATGATCAAGGACATAGTTTCCTCTTATTTTATGAACTCTATTACATGAACTTCTATTCTAGAAGTTGTTGTGGCAATGACGTACAAGAATTGCCAAGAGACTACGAAAATCTGGATTGTTTAATCTCAACTAAAGACAAACATTTTATATTAGGTTTGACAGCTGAAACGGAACATCTATCATGTTGTTTCAGCGGAATATATGAAGCTACTTTACACAAAAAGTCAGTAACGCCATATCGTTATTCATAATGTCGTCAATTGTTCAAAAGATTTTCGTTTTATTAGGTAAGTAACTTAAATAACTTATTCAGGATAAGGGGATTTCATTCTAACTTTTGATATTTTTATAAGGAGGCTGAAGTGTTACATTTGATTGCAAACCATTTTTCTATCTCATTTTTCTCTCACACCGAGTCCGTTGTTTGTTATCCTTGGATATATATATATATATATATATATATATATATATATATTTATAACTTGCCCGTGTAAGATACTGCAACGTAATATTTATACGGCGATATTAAACCGCCGTTACAATGGCAAAGTCGTGGAAAAGTTTCGTTCAGTACACTTTCGGCAACCATGCTTGAGTATATAGGTCACGTAATAAACAAAATACTAAACTTCCTTCAATTTAATACTATCTTTATAAATCTCGTTTATGATTTGGTTTCAAACTCGCTTTCGCTCGTTTTATACTTAACCATTAACCCGTCTGATCAAAATAATATTAAAGGGATGGTCGTTTAGTATCCTCTATGGCTTTAGCAGTATCTGATACTGAATGATTATCTTTTTTTAATTGATTCAAATGTCAGAAAATGTGACTAGGTCATAGATTGTTGTACATGCTCATGCATAACATTGTTTATTATAAGAACACCTAGGTGACACAGCGCGTCTGATCTGAGATGCTGTACAGCTAAAGGTAACCCATACAGAGAAGCCAAGATTGTAGGTCATGTGAACGTCAGATCAATGTAAGAATGTTCGCCATTGTATTCCTAGACTTGTCTTTTTCAAGACTAGTTTATTTGTCGTGATGAGGTCAAAAATACAGGAAAGTTTTTTTTTCTATAATAGCTAATACATGTTATTTGGCGAGACATCTTTGAAATAGAGGTTATCATGCGAGTATGTTTTGGGATGGTAAATATCCTGCATTAGGAATAAACATTGTATTTTGCGAGCCTTGGCGAGCTAAATACATAGTGTTTATTCCTAATGCAGGATATTTACCATCCCAAAACATACGAGTATGATAACCTCTTTATCATAAAATGTCATTCTGCATTAATTTTGTCAAAAAAGGTCTTCCATCATTACTGGAGCTGTAAAAGTTATCTTCAAATGTGCGCATTGATATATGCAAATGAACAGCGTAATGATATTCACGGTAAATTAACATTAAATTAATCCTCCATTCTTTGCATTTGAGGCAACAGAGCTGTTGTGTAGGCATGATCTAAATGTTCCAGTTGGTCTTAGAATTTGTTCCTAAATAAAAAAAGACGTAAACGAAAATAAATTTCCGTTTCGAAAGTATACTGTAGATTTGAACCCGAAAGCTTTCGCCTTTGCATTCACATTTACTCAGGCGGCGAGCGTATCTCACTTAGAACGAGAGTTCCTTCCCTTTTTTAAATGCAAATGTCAGCTTGTGTAAACGCAACGTTACGGATAGATTAACTAATACTTACTCTACTTAATTTCCAAAACCCAATAAATGATGAAAAGCTAAATATGAGGTCATTGAACATGTGATTCAATCTGCCTTGGGTTCCCGTGAGTAAAAGATAACTTAGTTCATTCATTGAAATAGCTATAGGCCTATATATTTCGGTTGATTTCAACCAGCGATGTAATTAAGTTATTTTGCACTGCTTGATCATGAACTTCACGAAACAGCTGCACAAAGTCCGTTTGTCATTTCTTCAACTTAATTTTGATGCATTCGATGACGAATAATTTGCAGAAGCCATCCGTTTGTGCAGGCATTCCAAATGATAAAGCGTGTGACGTCATAGTAATTTTCAGAAAAAGTTCCGGCACTTGACCTCTGTAATTTGCATCGGTATCCGCATATGACCCCAACGGATATCGAAAATATCCGCTGACTTTATTATGCCGAGAACACTATCCATTGTATGATAAACAATGTTATTTGTCATCAGTAGAACACACAAATCTAGAATGACCAATCTATTAACGTCATTGTTTATCAAGTCACACAATTGTGGTTTGGTTCTGACGCTAAGTTCTGTTATGAGAAGATTCGAAAAAAGGAGAGTTCTGTTTTGATGAAACTTATGAAACCAAAAATCCTTATTTAGCTGTAATTTTAATTTGAAAGGATACCAACACCAATGGTGGAGTTTTTTTTACTTTATAACATGTGAAAATAAGAAGAAAGACAGAATGCCCTCTACATAAAAATCCTAGATTTAGTCCAAAATTTATAATCTGGTAATTAAAATAACTTTCGTTCAAGTGATGCATACAAGGATGAGCCTCTCAAATATATATCTATGAAATCAAGTAAACTTTAAAAAGTATTTCGGAGTTAATGTTTGCAGATTGAAATAAAATGATTTAGTTGAAATGAATTTACATCGGAAAGTAACAGTATAGATTCAATCAATTCATCTAGTTGTACATATATATAATAGGTATTTATTTAATCCATTTCAAGTAAACCTAAATAGTTTGATTACTTGCAAGTCGAGGAGATGTATTCAGTTATTTTTAGTCTATGAAAAACAAAACAAATCTGTATGAAAGGAATTCACTTTACGTAAATCTTTTTAAAGTTTTCCTATTTCATTTTCTATGTACGTCATTACCATAATCAAATATATTGTATATTAGATATTTATTGATCTAACCCCCCATGTCAATTTCCCCGCACAATTAAGCACATGTGTACAAAGGATATGGATAAGCACATTGGTATAGCCAATGTTGCTTTTATCATTTTGTTCCAAATCGAGATCAGCATTAAAAGTATAAATGCCATCGAGATGAAAGGGAAGTGATGACTTGGTGTCTCATAGAGTCCAATAATATCTGAAATATTCAAAAAATTACAATTTGTGTCTGAATGAATGTAGACTGAATGATTGATATGATTGATTGTTTGCTGTCAGACTTGAAAAAAGCCTGCTTTTACTATTTATAATCCATTTTGCTTCACATAAGAAGCGACATTTATACATAAATTTTGCCACATAATGTGTAATAACGATCCATTTCCTGTTGATAATTCATTAAGTAAAGTATCGATAAATTCTTATTCTCAGACTTCCTTCAAAAACAAACGTCAGCGACATGAAATGACACATTGACATATAAATGCTAGCTTTTCTTACACTATGCTGTATCTATAAACATCTAAATCATCAATAACATATCGATTCGATATATTTAAGTATGCAAGTTTGTTATTCTTGATGAAGTACCTTTGTTGATTTGCTAAAATGATAAAAAATGTCAACAGCATAAGCTATTCGCCACATGTTGAAAAACGACTGTTGATGGCTCGAATATGAAAAGATTGCAGGTTTGAATAAACTGGAAACACTATATATTCTTCACGTGGCTATTTGCAATCTAATTGAAGTGATAAACAAACGTATCTGTTTGTTGTTAGAAAGGAGTTTATTTGATTAAGACATAATTATATTTATATAAATTTACTTTTATTTTCTAACATTAACATCAATGTTTCGATGATAGGCAATTAGAGGAATGTTGCAAATGTTCAACTTAAACTCTAATGTGTTCAAGCCAATAGCTTTATTTCTAGTCCCGAGAGTGTCAACCCTTTCTAGCAATTTCATTATCTTATGAGAACGATAAAGTTAATAAAGCAGACTGCAAGAATATGTTTGTAATACAAAAGGGAACGAGGATCCTGAATACATTCAACTGATGATAAACAAGATCGTGAATATCAGTTGATAAAATGATGGTAACAAATATCTAATAAATTACAAAAAAATATCCTAAACGTTGAGAACGTATTTACAAAGAGATAAAATATGTATTTCTAAACTTTTTACCGGGTGTTGTTATGATCATTTTGGGTCTACGACTTTGTGTTCCGAAACAAAATCAAACAGTCAAATATTGTCTCTCAGATGATTCCTAGAAGACTCAAAAGGGATTTCAAAGTCTGTTTGCATATATGTTTTTTCACCTATGCTCAAACATACCGCCTCAAGTATCCATGATTTACAGTTAAAGCTTTGAAAATAATAAATAGGAAGATTATGGTGACAAACCTGTAATTCTTACAAATGGGCACGATGCCCTTGGGAACAATTTCACCTTATCTTATTGTATATGGATCAGTGCATTTGGATTTTTGTCTTTCTTATCACATTCCGCCCGAATCCAGGCTAAACTTTCACAGAACCACATCCAACCATATTTATTGTATCACGACTTCCTTGTATTCCCGCTTCTGATAGGTTGATTTGAAAATTCTCCCTATGTTGAATGACAATGGATACCCGCAAATGAGCTAAGGCGATACATCGTGTTAATCGGATTCGGCCCATCTCAAGATTTAATGTTCGTGTTTCTTTAAAAATTTGTGCTGTACTCCATTTTGACAGTTTTCATTGTGATTTCTTGAATTGTGTCTACCGGTAGTAATCACAAAGAAATCTAAATATGATTTATTTTTGGACAACGATAATATTTTCAAGTTTGCCGCTCTATTTCATTAAATTGGAATGTAGTTTACATAGTATGAAGTCACAAAGGCCAACCGTTTTGACGACATATTGTGTTTGCGTCACTGTCACAATGGTCTTAGGCTAGTTTAGGCTAGACGTTTGTTCTAGGGGTTTAACGATATTTTTCGATGAACTTAAAACTTGTTTATTTCGGTGTAAAATTAAACAGTCATGTTGCAAGATCTGGCTGTTATGAATGTCACTCTTTTGTATTCTCTGTACGTTTTTCTTATGTAAATCATGTCTGCATTTCACATTTAGTTGAACCTTACCACACCACATACTAATATAAAACATTCGCAAAGTCCTTTCCACACAAATACAAGTAAGCAAAAGCAGAGTTAACTCTTAAACTGCTATATACTAACAGCCATGTTACAATATCGATAGATACTTTAGTTTGTAATATTTCCGGGATTCGTTATCATTCAAAACCAACAAATTTAGTTTAAAACCTATGACGTTGTATTCTGGTACTTACAGTAATGAATTACAGTAATTGTTACTAAACCTTAAGGGTTAAATTAAGTTGTGGAGTTTCAGAGCTCGAGGTTAAAAGCGTTCCTAATTTAGATTAAGGTCATCAAATTAAACTTTCAAGTTTGTTTGTGTCCAAACGTAAGACATGGGAATTGGGAAATTAAGCATGTATGTTTGACATACAATCTCTTTGATAAGAATGCAGACACTCAAGAACCAAACATTAATCCTCATTGTATCAGACAGAGTAATTGCATTGTCACCTGATTCAATTCCTCACCAAGCAGTTGCAGAGATCTGATGGATTCAAGGTCAGGGTCAGTTATTATTCAATGGTTTCTCCGAAATTGAGAAAGGCAGCGTGAACAAACAATCGATTTTCAGAATGATTCAAGTTGGATGGTCAGGCTGTTAAATCAGGGTTTCAGGATTATCATTTCTCATGTGCTTACTAATGTATAGTATAATTTCTTTCTCCGAATGTAAAGTAGTTGTTAATTTTCCTCCAAAACACATTGGATAGATTGACAGGTTATTGTGAAATCTATGAACAGGCATTGTGTTCTCGTTCAAGTGTCTGTTTTTTAACACGTTATTTATATCACCTTTTGTTGTATGGTTGTTGACAAACCTAAATGATGATTTAAATCTCTTTAAATCATATGGACTTGTTGAAAACCTAATACTCGAGAACACAATTCATATACTTTTATAACATATAAATAGATAGATATACAAGCTTCATTATAAGCTGATACACGTACAGTACAATAAAAGAAAATGTTTCAATATACAATGTGTTAGTGTTCCATTAAGATCGACACAAACTAACTAGCTTGATACTGACATCTCACTTTCTTTTTAATTCTAAAATAACTTCGCTGAGTTTCCCATTTGCTGATACATGATAGAACACATTAAGACAATTCATTAGTGTCTTTTGGTAGCGATCGATAGAGAAAATGAACTGATGTTTTTTACCATTAACATTGGGGTTCCCTTTTTAGCTTAAAGCATACATTCAGTAAACATGTTCGTCATAAAAAGTGAGTTTAAACAGAAGATATTGAATATAAGACCGTGTCATATGTCAAAACTTAAAATCTTTTGTTTCCGACTATATGATTTCCCAAGATATGTGTATATAGGAGTAAAGAAAATCTATTAGAATAAAGGCTCACACTTGATTATCAAGATGAGGCTACTTGTCTTCAAAAGATATTTCAGGTTTAAGATTATCATTCGTTTGTTATTGTTCGATATAAGTGAAACTACTATCTTTGTTAGACTGATACCTGACTACGCTGGTTTGAATAAACTTATAAATCTGAGAAATGTCTGTATGAATGAGTTAATTTATGGTTCATTGCAAGGAGTCCTTTCATACAATAGTTATGTTAGTTTTATGTAATAAACTGACAACGCAAGAACTGAACAACAATTAATTAGCAGACTAACCGAGTGTAAAGAGCTTTAACATACAAAGATGTAATCCCTGACATGTACTTTCCGACCTGCTTCACGTACAAAATCGACAAGTTTAAGGCCCATTTTAAAGTTACTCATCAAACTATTCATCTTACCCAGGTACTAAAGTCCTTCAGAGATAAACAAAGGCTAATGAATGAAGAACTTTATCAAAAGAAGAATACCCACAGAAGCTAACCTATGTTCACTCTTGCTAAGGTCATGGGTAGACTAAACAAAATATACATAATGTATATATACAAATATGTAATTTTGACAAAGAATCTGCAACATGATAGATTAACTCTCTATACATTGTTCATATTTATCCCTGTTGATACCAGCATGCCGCACATGATAAGCAGATTTATTGCAGCCTAATAAAACATAGAAACGAGCTTAATTAACCAATACACAGATCCTAACAATCAGTAATCGTAATTTCTCAATAATGTTTGTAAAACAAAAATGCTTTCGATTAATGAAACCTTCATATCCAAAGTTACAAATGCATGAAAGTAAGAATAGACTGAGCAGCGGTGAGTGGAGTTCGACGAGTTGGTAAGTTTCTGTTACATGTTCGGTCATTGCTGGCGATGTTGCCTGATTCCGATGGTGTGGGTTCGAGTCCTGCAAGGATCTCAGATAGTATCAGCCATTTATAGCAAGGTTGTACTAAACACAATTCATCGAGGCATCGTGTAAATCATCAAATAAGAAGGGTGAATGTATCAACATACGTCGTTGAATATTTTCCAAAATCTTAAAGGTTTTAAATGATATGTTCGAAAGCACATCATTATCTTTCCGGTTCATACTAGTACATGTTTATTTGTTATTTTTTCGTGACTAAAATCAATGTTGTTAGACACTCGTTATTAGATAAGTTGATAGATTATTTGGTTGCCAGTTGACATAAAACAGTTCTGTGGTAGTCAAATTGTTTATAATCATTAGTTAGGTTATTCATTTTCAAACGACGATTTATCATTACTTTAACATGCCTCTTGTCACGTCTTTACATTTCCCAAGTGATCTTGAGGTGCATGTTTAGAAAATATCAGTCGAGGAAAAGTGTCTCGGAGATAGGACATCAGTTACTTGGCTGTATCAATAACCCCTTGGTGATAGAGGATGTTTATTTTTGTTCACCTTGTGAATTCTTGAATACATGTTCTACACTCGCTTTAGAAAGTTGCCTGAATGTTTTCACTTCAGTTTGTGTATCAAATGATTTAAGTTTACTAAATGATAATACCGTTTAGGTACAAACCTGGTGTAAGTCATGTTCAGTTGACAATTAATTTGATATGGGGAAAGATAAATTGAAAATGAGAAAATAAATGTCTTTGTTGTCTGTCATAAAGTTTTCTGATATCGGGAAGTAAATACTGTCGCAAAGTTTGGTGAACATTCATAGATGTGATTTTATGTCTGGTACAATTCTACCTCCATGCCTGTTTAGAAAATTATGAAATTGTAGTATAATATTCTGTATCATGTTGATGAATTTTTCACCAATCCGAAATAAGGAGGCACTTGAACTATTATGAATCTATCACAAAGATTATATGTTTACCCTAGGTTGTTTCTATCATCAACATGTTTAACAAACTAAACTTATCATATTTGACATTTACATTAAGAAACTTTATGTTTGGAATTAATAATGCTGTTCATCTTTCCTTTTAAGGTGAATAGAGTTGAACATTTTCGACATTTTCCATGCTGGCGAAAAAGTCTAAATGGTTCAGCTTTATTTTTCAAAGTGATAGGATCAAAGAATTCTTTTTAAATCAAAATAGATTGCTCAATTTAGCTAAAAGAATTCCTGTATTTGCATCCTGTGCAAGTTGCTGACAGGGAGACTACCTCCTTCTACACTACAATTGCTCATGCAGATACAAGCTGACAGGAATTATTAGACATATGAAAAGAATAACCAACAAGATGCGGTTTTACGGAATTAGGGTAATTGCCCGAATTACGGTTTTCTATCCCGAGTGGATTGATAAATTAAATCAAGGATTGAGAAAAAAGATATCTTTAAGAGTTGCTCGCTCGCGTGCCAAGAGTCGGTTTTGACAGTCATTCCTAAATACTTGTCTGTGAGATAAAGGCTAATGTAACAACTAATGATAAAGAAAATAACAAAAAATGTGATTGAGTGATAAAGCATACATACAAGTATATACTTGTTACATTTGATATAAAAATAAAGAAGTTCAATTACTCTAAAAAAGTAAAGTCGTTTATGAAAATTCCCTAATCTATTTGACTAAATAGCAAGAAAATGAAGAAAAAGAGTTGTCTTATATCCAGATTAATATAAATACTGCCTCAGGGGTAAGCATCATATAAGACAAAACTGATCATTTGATTATATCAAAGGACGATGTGTCACGACCAATAGACATAGCCTGATCAGATAGTTAGTAAGTGTAAGATAGGTAACAATGTTTCACAGAAGCAAAATGAAGTGAAATGACTGCCAATCCAATGAGATCTTTAAACTGGGTCATGTATTTCCTGGTATTTGGGCAGAGTGATTGCCCACTCCTAAAAAATCGTCAATGTCGGGAAAACACGTTATGTAAACTCTTTTTAAAAGTATTTTTTGAAATGTGTTTTACATGAATTTTTATTTCACAAAGTGTGAAGAGTATGTTTAAATGATAACATTGCTGTGTAAAATTGCTACTCTCTAAGATGGAATTCATTATTCCATTGACGAACATATAATACTATGTATTTCTGTTACATAACATAAAAGATACAACACTAATTTCTAAAACCCAAGAAATACAGATATCAAAGTGGGATTAAGGGGCACAGTCTTTGGAACTTCTTGATCTTCGTTTGTTCTGTTTCAAACGCAAGTCAATGGTAACACGTCATCATTCCTTTAATGTGATTGCCAATTTCCGAGTAATGTAAGTATAGAAGCTGAATTTAGAAAATCTGTAAAGGTTGTTTTCGTTTCATTAAAAACAGGAAACTGAAAAGTACAATCCAGACAGAGACAAAAGAGGAAGAGAAATTCTTAATCGGTAAACATACTTAACTCTGGTAATGAGCTTTGGACAATTATTGCTGAATTGTCATTAGTGATGATTAATGTATTTTTTCTACATTAGACATCAAACATATTAATGTCTGGTTAATGTTATTTTGACAATCATAGGAGAATTTGCATTAAAAAGGGATAGATATTGCCTGAATGATTCTTGGACAGTTTATCTAAAGGATCCAAACCCAGAAATTAGTGAAGCTTCTTCTGGTGTCAAACGTGGTTCTACTATGGTTCAGTGCCTTAATTCTCTGTCCATACAATTGAATCTGTCTTTGTTGAATAAGTCTTCTGAGCCTCTGGCAGTCAATAGGTTGTATTCTTCATGTACTTATGGAGTATTCTGTACTCGTTGTCTAGGCCTTATACTGTTGCGAGATAATTGAGCTATATCAATGAATGTTTATCATCATAATCATCTCCATGATAAAGTTTGTAATTTTTGAGTCCAACGACATACTCTGTGCCCCTTTTAGAATCCAGAAATCAAAAGATCGTATGATTGTAACCTTTTTCAACCTTCCTTTAGGATTAATCAAGACAAGGGGGTTTCATTCTGTTAATTGGTTCTACGCTAAACAGGCTCATGTTTTGCATTTAATTGAGGTTATTTTTACAATGCATTTCTTATCGGGATTTTCTCTCTAACTTATTCCAATGTTTGTGGTTTGAAATTTGTCATTGGATATTTTACATGGCTTCATCATAATCTGCTACTTAGTCACATCTTTCAAGGATTCAGAAGTTATTCAAATGCAGTTAGTTCATATCCTGAAGAAAATGCTTATACAAAACATTTTATGATAAGAATAACTCGGTTATCGGTAAATGACTCTAATTGTACCAAAATTTACATACAGATAACCTGGCAGATATCCTATACAGCTGCATACCAAAAGTTTGTTCACATACCTGCGTATCGAAGTGCAAATATCATGTAATTTGGCATGTCTTTGAGGCACCGTAGCAATTCGAAAAAGAAACGAATGAATTTGAATTTTCAATATAGAAAGGAAGATCCATTGCACCTTAATCCAATCGTATGCCAAACCCAACAGTTTACCGTAATATTTTTTGGTAGGTCACTGAAGTGATCAGGGGTCAAATTTTCGAAAAGAGTGATTTTTATTTTGCTCTACAAAATCCTTTATAAGTAAGCAACAGTTTTAACCACAAGTCATCTTTGTTCGTTTGCATTAAGACAATACGATTTCGCTGATTTGCTTCTCAGAAAGTAAAAAAGAAGATTTTAATCGAAATCGGAATTTTGAAAATGTTATCCCATCTGTCAATTTAATCATGCCAAAATTCTTATTTTTGCGCGACGGACTAGACGACCCAACAATAAGTTAAACAATGACTACTTTACAAATTGACAATAAGAAATCCTTTGTCAGTTCTGCTGAAGTTATTTTATTGACCTTCAAAGCAAACCCAAATTACATGATATTTGCATGATATGCAGCTGTATAGTCACAACACCCAGCTAGTCCTCCTAGATTACTTTCTTTCATTTAGCACGGTTCCTCTCAATATTCAAAAGCAAATTCCTTTTAAAAATCCTAATGTTTCAAAGTCAAGTTGCACACATTAGTATACAATTTTTATGTTTTGGATCACACTATCTGCTGTAGTACAAATGTTGTACTTTTTCGGATCGAGTTGGTTAGCTGGTTTTGTTGCCGGACTGGGTGAGGTTCGAATCAAGCATCGGAGTACATGAAAACCTTTTACTATGTGATCCAAAATATAACACTGTTACATTTGTTCACCATCATAATGGCATACATATGTCATTGATTAGTAGTAAACAAGAAAACACATCTGTTTTAAGAATATGGCAAAGGTAATATTTTGATTGATTAACTAACATTTAAAAACTTTCAAGACACAGCTTTTACAGAAGTTACCTATTCACACTGGGTGAAACTGACAGTATGATGCAATATGAACGTTTGTGACCCCACCAAAATGATAAATCCATGAGTTATTAGAAGAACCTTTGGACATGGGATGAAGCGGCTGTACGGTATATTTTAAAGTGCTTCTATATGCGAGCCTTGGTTCCTATCGCATAACCAGTGTTGTAACGTATTGCATGACTGACAGGGATCCGTGGTCCCATATCACAATGGCGATATTGGATTGAACTGAACCTTTATATTGGTGGCACAGTACGTCTAATCTGTGATGTTGCGCAGCTAAAAGAAAACCCATACATAAAAGCCAAGGTTATACGAAGGTTCAGTCAATATATTATATCTAATGTCATTAGAAGGTCAGATGAATACAGGAATAGTATGTCTATAGTAGCTATTTAATTTCATCTGGCTACAGCTCCCAGAGCTTTTCTCTGTGAAAACCTGTTTATTAGTGATCAGAAGATCAGACAAATACAAAAATGTTCTGTTTATAAACGCCATTCTTTCTCAGGTCACGCAAGGCCGGGAGACTTTTATCCATTTGTCCAATTTACACAACTCTATGAAAGTTCTGTCTTTAAATTTAAATTTAAGATATTTGAAATAAAATAGATATTTTCCCAATGACCTTTCTAAGAGGGCTGTTGGGAAGTGAGGTATGAGGAGGTTCGAACCGCCCTTTAGGAATTTAAAAAGAAATCAACTGTAAATTGGTTGAAATCCCGTAGATATCCTTCGAAATTAATGATCCGGTAATCATTTTCGTTGAAATGATGCATACAGAGTTTAACAGCTCAGCAGTCCTAATGAAATCAAGTGATATGTAAATAGTATTTGGAAATTTATGTTACCAAAATGCCATGAAATGATAAAAAAAATTAAAATAATTTTCATTGCCAATGAACAGTATAGATTTCGACTGTTACTAAATGATTAATAAGAATTTATTTGCTCCATTTCTAATAAACATACTTAGTTGCAAGTCGTGAAATGTTAGAGGAAGAATTCAGCTATTTTTAATCTATTTGAAAAACAATTATAAATCTAAATACAATCAGTATTCAAGGAATTCACTTTACATATACCGTTTTCTTCAGTTTTGATATATTATGGTGACAATAATGTTTTCCCATGTTATTTTTCCACATACGTCATTACCTTTATCCATTATACTTGTTATATATATTTATGTATATTTATTGATGGAGGGAATATTATCATGACTTAATGTGTCGCGGAAAGAGTGGCTTGACATCACAGAACAATTCCTATCTAAGTTAACATATGTGCTTAATCAAGTAGTGCGTCCCTGGACATGCACATATCTAATATTGATGTATTTCGCAAAATTGGAAGGATGGAAACATTTACAAAGCACCACAATATCATTGAAATAAGGAAGAATGACGTCCGATTATTTTGCCGAAATCTGCCGGATGCTTTCAAATTTTCTTCAGAGATCACTTCTCAAACAATTTGATGTTTCCAATTGTAGGGAAAACATGAACTTGGCATTAATCAGTATCAATACAGAATCATGCACGTACTTGATAATAATTTGCAGCTAAGAGTAACCACCGGCACGTAAACACGGGTGTAATTACTTAAAGGTTTACTTAATGCAATAATATTACAGTGTGATCTCTTATCGGTAAATACAGAATTGTATGTGCACAAATACATTTTTCACACCGTACACGGAATAACTTTAAATTACATCATTGTTTGATTAATTTTGTTTATGTGATTTTGATCAGGAATTGATTCAAATTGGTTAAATTAAATAACACTCAACTTTAAAAGGGCTAAAGGGTGTAGGGCCATCTTTCAATTATCTTACAAAAACTCTTTGAATCGATCATGGTTAATCTTCATTTCGTATTTTAGAATTTGTTTTACATAAGAGCATAGTCAATAACATATCCAAAATGAATTTTCTATAGAAGTGCAGACACGGTCGTCCTTCCTGGACGTCATGACTCCCATCATTGTAGTGAAAAATACGTAAATAAATGTTCCTACAAAAAGAGCAAAAATAATGGAGTGATTTGCCGAGACAAATGGTGAAGACCCTCACCTACCCAGATGAAAATGAATCTTCACACATTTTATTCTAAATTCGAATGGAGTTAATGTTCTCTATACTAACAAATAAAACTTTTATTTTAAATTTTATTCATTCTGTTTACTATGAAACGTAAACAAAATAAAATTGGTTAAGCTTTGACGTTTTCGCAATAATTTTGCCTAACGCAGTTGAACGTATACTTGAAAACAACTTTGTTTGAACCAATGACTAATCAAACTTAATGAACAGTTTATAATTATCATAAAGACGATTTTTAAAACGTTAAGCTAAATCAAACAAATCAAAGAAACCTAAATGTTTATAAGATATCAACCTGAGATGTTCTAATGATTAACTTGGATGTTTGCATCCGATGCATGTTATCCTAATAATGATCAATTTATAAAATAACGTTCCTAACATTTATAAATGGAAAATCAGACTTCCTCTTTACAAACAATATGTGAAAGTTTTTTTGACGATATCATTGCAAGATAACATTTACCAATAAACAAGAGTGATTAATTGCAAACTCAATAACAAATAACGAGGCAAATCGGTCAAACGCCAACGGGCACGAATGACTATCCTTCTTCTGTGCCAATTTAGATAGTTAATTGGAATCCCTAAAACCAACTGCATTCAACATATTATTCAAGTAAATTATTTATGTTTTACGAGACAAATATTGTTTGTATTTATACAGTCCGTATGACGGTTTTTCTTTTATCACATGTTGTATCACCATTAAGTTTATTTAAACAACTGAAAAAGATTGAAATACAGAAAGTATACATATATTTAACCTTACCAGATGAATAATGTTAAATTTGTTTACACCTACACATATGCAAATGCGCCATTTTACTTATATCAAGTATACCTCAACAGGGCTACAGATAAAGGTCGTACACGCGTAATGTACGCCTATAAAATTACTAAGTACGGCCCTAAAATAAATTCCATGCGTATCATGTATGTACATACATGCCTGTTTACGCTTGGACATTCATTTCCATGCGTATCGTATTTCAAAATTTATCAAGAATGTTCTGATTCATGAATATAATAATTTCATGTTCAGGTTCATTTGACAAACAATTATCGATTGTTGATACCTTGTAAAATGTACTTCTAAAATTATGTACAGCTTCGCTAGTTTCCGTCGGTAATACATTGGCGATTTCATTGGTTGATTACAACACTTTACACCTTCATAAACAACATACAAACGTGCTCACATTTTGCAAGTCCTAAAGTAGTGAGTACACCCCCAAACGTTTCAGTACACCTCCACTTTATATTCAAGGTGTATGTACACTCACACCTAAAAAGTTATCTGTAGCCCTGCCTCACTATCAATCAGTTTACAGGTAAGATGTTATAAAGAAAGTAACGTTTTAGGTCCAAGTGCATACACGTTTAAGCTGCATAAGAGTTCAAATAGAAATTCCTCCTTTATGACATATGTGATGCTAACCAATGCGTCAGTTCAAAGACAACATGTGAGGTGAGGAAAGTTGAGGTGATTTGGGGGTTAAAGCCGCTTATAAATACGCTTATATCACGGCTGCTAGTATTATTGCAGGTAGAAATCTCGCAGTACAAGTGTGGCTGTACATTGCGGTGAAACATGCGGGCTTCGACCACAGGCCCTCGGGTCATTAAAAACAATTTAAAAAATAAAAATTATTTCAAAAATTTAAAAACACCCCCTGAATCGAATTGTATCTCTGTTCATAGTATATGGAAAGGTCAGACACTCCATTCGCCCTCACCCGCTTTCTTGTCCGAATGCTACAATGAATACGCACGCAATGAATATAAATTTTATGCAGACATGATGTCAAATGCTTTGCCTTTCTACTCCAACTGACTTAAACAAATAAATCTTTGGGGTTATTTAATGAGGACGGCCGAAAGACGATTTCCACGCCCAACTTAATGCTGATGGGACAAATGGCCGCCCGTCACCTTGATCCTACGGGGATGTGGCCGCAGCGAGAGATCTCATTTTGAGATCTCAAGTTTGATCATAACTGAATGATATACCTCAGACTCTCCACAGTCCGTCATCAGTCTCGTTGCTGTTCCAGGCCTCGGTTGGACATTCATATTTAAGATAATAATTTATTGCCCATTGTAGCATGACGCCGCTTCTTTATCATCAACATTTCTACATGAGTATTAAGATCAATTCTTTCCATATATTTAAAAAGCTCTGGTGACGTCATCCCTTTGTTTAACCTGGAAGTAGAACCAAAGTCATACCAAGTTAGGTTTATCTATAGACCTAGCTACTATGATCTGTGATTGAAAGACCTGTTAGATTTAGATATCGAACGGATTCTCAAAATTCACTTAATTCTTTTCAATAATTCTTCGCCCGCAATAATGGACATGAGATCAGTCAGACTGTCACTCATCTACTACATTGTTATAACCTTTATTTGGTGCCTGTTTTGTTTTTTCTTGAGAAGTCAATGTGGTCAAACTTCATTAACTGTCAGACCTTATTTTCAGTGATGCTTTCCTCTACATTTACTGATAAGATTAGTGTACGAAACAGTTCAAGACAAGACGTTCCACACATTGACCTTGTGACCTTGGTGTATACGTCCTTGCACAGTTGTAGAAATTAATTGAAACCTGGAAAAGTAAGACGTGTATATAGATTCTAGAGAACTTGACAATTGAGACATTTAAAAGCAACGCACATGATCTTGTAAATTACATGGCTCTCAACAAGAAGCCAAGAATGGAATATGAGAAGTAAACGTGAACTGTGTTAAATTATTTGTAATTATAACTTTACAGCATTAAATCCAGTGAACGCGCTATCACAGTACTCGTGTCTATACAACACTGGAGTTCTAACTATGGGCACAATCTGTGGTGATGGAACATCAGATGGAGTTCATGGTTCTAATGTGGTCTCGGTAGACTTGGCACATATGGTCTATGTTGACATCAAGAGATTAAGGAGATGCAAAGTCCCTGGCCAAAGAGAAAGATTTAGATGCCAGAAGATGCAATCTTGACGCAAGGGACTGTTACTTCCTGCAGCTGCCGAGTTCAGTCTTACTGTCATTGAGTTGCAGCTTTCGGTATTCCACGCATCTCTTTATGTTAGATACACAGTCATCTTTAATCTGAAAGTGTGAAAAAGGAATTTAATTTTGTTTCAAGATGGTCGTTTGCGGAATGTAATCCGCGTATCCACGGTGGTCAGAGCCTGCTTGTTGTTTACTGGTGATAGTGAGTTCGAATAACGTGGGAACAGAATCGATCGCTGGACCAACCCACACGGCAAGGAGACTATTTCAAGCCTCGATGACGTAATACTCTTAACTAAAACTTCTAAGAAAGTAAACCGTATAACCATACTGAAAAAACACACACATACCATGCAAAAAAGAAAAGAAATTTACATAAGTGTATTTTTGCAAATCAAATTTGTGTCATGTTTTTGTGTATAAGCAAATTGAAGTTTATAATATTTTTCATGAATGGTTTTGCGCTATCACATTGAGGTGTTGCACTCAAGACTTCAGCCACCCCTTGTTGTTGACAATGTCCCTCAGGTGTTACTATGTCTACTTCTGTATCCGCCTTCTCCGTTTTACTCTGTCTGGATCATAAGTGTTCAGAACCTGTTTGTAATGGAATGAAAACAATCCAATGCAAGATACCTAAACTTAGACCAGACGGTTACATTACGAGGAAATTGGCAATAGAGTTGATGTTATCCTGCAGTGTTTTCAGAAGTATGCAGGTTCTTTGTGTTTCACGGTTTCAAAAGCACATTTCAAAGATCGCAGACTTTTGAAAATAAAAATATGAAGAAAACATCTTCAGGATTGGATCGTTTCATTTATCTGACTTTGTAATGTTGGGGGCGGTCAAAATATTATTTTTTGCTTAATAAATGACATTTACATGTTTAAGTGTACATTTTCATTTCCTAATTTGTTTTTTTAGACAGATTGGAGGTAGAAGACAGAAATGAAAATACGCATTGCTGAAAAGGATTTCAATGCTTAATGCCAATATATTAAAGTACCTTTATTTATAGTGGATGTTACACATATTTCACAATACGTAAATCAAGCATATATGGTCGGTGTTTGCTTTTTTACCCGACCCTGAGAGTGTGGATTAGAAATCTGCCGAGAAAGTACACAAATTTGTACTCTTCTGATGGTGTGATATTACAGATCAAGAGTGGTTTTCCCCCATTACTTTACATGACATTAATAATTGTATTTGTATGCCTAAATTGTTCAAATACATTATTTTATCATAATATTATCTGCACTGTAGATAACAGAGGGTGAAATCAAGCAGTAAGACAGTTTTCAGTACTTTATATGAAACTTGAAGAAATAGGAAACCCTATGAAGAAAACGATTTTATGTGAACTAGGATTGTTTTCACCTGAAATGCATGACTCATACCGAGTCTAAGAAAAGATGATTAACATCAGTTCTATTTTAATCATTTAAACCTTTATCTACTCATATGACGTGAGCATATAGTCCATCAACTTGGTCTTGTTGTGGTATCAGGGCTACAGATAAGGGTCGTACACGCGTAATGTACGCCTATAAAATTACTAAGTACGGCCCTAAAATAAATTCAATGCGTATCATGTATGTACATACATGCCTGTTTACGCTTGGACATTCATTTCCATGCGTATCGTATTTCTAAATTTATCAGGAATGTTCTGATTCATGAATATAATAATTTCATGTTCAGGTTCATTTGACAAACAATTATCGATTGTTGATATCTTGTAAAATGTACTTCTAAAATTATGTACAGCTTCGCTAGTTTCCGTCGGTAATACATTGGCGATTTCATTGGTTGATTACAACACTTTACACCTTCATAAACAACATACAAACGTGCTCACATTTTGCAAGTACTAAAGTAGTGAGTACACCCCCAAAAGTTTCAGTACACCTCCACTTTATATTTAAGGTGTATGTACACTCACACCTAAAAAGTTATCTGTAGCCCTGCGGTATAAATAATTATTTTTGATCACATCCTCACTGGAAATTTGTATAAATGAATTATAAAACAACCTAATATATCTATTAACAAAATAAATTTCATGGAGTCACAAATTAGAGTGTAGACACAACTTTAATCATCACAGTCTTGGATCTAGTGGATGTAGAGTGGATACTTGAGATGTGCGGAGTGTTTGAATCTAATGTTGACTGCAATGTCTACCATTGTCTACAAGTCGCAGTTGAAAAGTGGCTCTGTCTCAACAGCCCTTACAAGTATACTTAACATTCTTTTCCAGAAAACAACAAGCGGACAAGTACTCGAAATCTCATTCAATTACTATTCTAGAAATGACCAGAGTGAACAAGAGGAAATAGAATACTGAATTCCCAGTATATGTCATACGATTTCAATGGATGGGTGAATTCAAACCAAACTTCCCAACAGAGCATTACACGTTTTAAGGCCTGTAGTATTTAACATGTACATTTTTAAAAATATGACTGATTAATCGAACATTACTGTAAATTTCTTATCTCTGTCATAACGGATACAATCTAAGTTAATCGTTTACTCGGCATTTATAAGCCATGGTCTTTCCTTGCATTTCTGTTATTGTTGTTATCTTATTGGTTGGAGGCCCCACCGGCCTCCAACCATCTTAACAGCTGAAATTCTCTCTATATTAGAGTTGGAATTTTCAAAGGAACTTTCAACCAAACTTTCTTTGTATTTCGGCAATATCGTAAACCAATGAACACATCTGTATCAAATTTAGAACCACGTGACCATGTGGGTGTTCCGAAATAATTGGCAACCTTTAATACGGAAAACGATTGTCTCTGCAAATCTCAAAATTTAAAAGGAACAGAGGTGTCTAAGAATAAAAAGACAGTACAATTCTTCATGACCGCACGTGTAGTAAATTAGACGCGTAAATGTCGCATGAAAGGTTAGAAAATTAAATTCCATGTTAGTAAAAAACCCTCCTTTACAACGGCACACGCGGGAAACAAGCGGCTACAAGTCGATAAGTAGAGAATGTCATAAAGGCGAGTCAATTTGTGGGATATCGCTACGTGACAGACAAAGATAGAGATAGTGAACTATGCTTTAGACTTGAATTAAATATAACTTGTACTGGCAATCTTTGAGAGTTTAGAATCAATTAGTGATACATATGGATTTATGAATTTGCAAAAGAGTCGAACACTTTTTGCGGTGCTTGACGCTCTCAATTGTGACCTATATTCTAAAAATAGATCTATTTCCAAGGGATAAATCGGTGACTGTTGTTTAAAACAGAACTGTATATATCTATTTATAACTGCAAGTTTGCCTGACTATTCTATTATTTGATGCTATGAACAAATAATTGTATAACTTTTTTCTAAATAAAAGATAAAATGAAGGTCTTTGTTCTATTAATGGCCTTAATCTACTTATTTGCTGTAATGAAAATTCTTAAAATTCATTAAAATCATCCTTGAGACAATTTATCATGAAATCGATGTTTTAAGGATAGCCTTTTCATCCTTGAGGTCTGTCTCACACATGCAGCATTCAGTCATACCTGCTCAAACCATTAGATTAATTTTGCCAAGACCTTGGAGAGCAGCAACCTGTATAGGGGAATCTCAATATTTATGCATGCATACGACCTATGACCTCCTCAAATCCAAACCGAGGCTAAGGCCGCTTCCTACTTCCTGTTTAGCATAATGGCTGCTTAGCGTGATTCGCTGTGTATTTTGAATAGACACGAGTAAATAAGCATGAGAGTGATTATAAAAACGACAAAATTAAGGGAAATTCACCCAGGATTAGCTTCTAATCTTTGTTTTTGACAGTTGGATTTGTGGTAAATTCAAAGATATTTGACGAGAGTTCTGCATTCGCATTGGGTCGTATAGGCATGAGTACATTTATAATAATCACAGTGCCAATTTCTCTTTATCATTATGCATAAACAAATCTTCATAAAATAATTTGAACCCGAAATTTCAGGACTACAAACTCAAGGATCGCGAAACTGTTAAACCCAAATCAGGAAGAATCAAGTAGACAGGCAGACATGTTTACAAACAATGGTAACAATATAATGAAGATACTGAAACGTATATTTACTGAACTTCTCAAAAACACCAACTGATTGGAAGAAAAGTGATATTCTTATATATTTTCCAAGCAAAAGTTTTCAGAAATTAAGAATTTATAAATCACAAAACGAATTTAATATAGAATTAATTTTAATTGGTTTGTTTATAAATATTAGTAAATGTGTTAGTAAAACCTTAACATGTATCATACTGAAAAGGGAAACTTTTAATCATGAGTATAAACATATGTTCATTAGAATTATATTTATTGGTGTATATATAAGGTGGTGACTGGGTATATATGAAACCAATAATGTGAAGGGAGGGATTGATTTCATTTGAGATACTTTTAGGTAATTAACCCACAATTATGTCTGGCAATTCATGTAGACATAATGTGGATGCTACTCATAACTTGAAATTAGCTGACTGATATGCCTTGATGATAAACACATGTAAAAGTACTGAAGTCATGAATTCAAAACATCCTAATTCATATCACTGACTGTCAGTTTTCAAAACTTACTTTCAGCCTTTTCATATACAATATATATGGAGTGAAATATGTATCAAGACTTCCAAATTCCTTTTATAAAAACAAAATACATGTTATTGGAATTCCTTATTCAATGTAAACAATTAATGTTTTGTAAATACATTGAATGAATACCCTCATATGACCTTGTTATAAATATTTTAATCCCTTAAATTCAGAATTAATCACAGTGATTATTTTTTCGAATGATTAACAAATTTTCCTCTTATAACAGTAATGTTTTAACCAAATATGTAATTTTATTATATATCTTAATATGTATTCATAATGAAAAGAAGAGCTCATCGTTTTTATTTGAAAATAATAGGCTACTGCTTTTACGTAAAAGTATAAAATCATTTATTTTCGCGGGGTGTTATTTTCACGCAAACATAAAAAATTACGGATAAATATCATACCGAACCGAAAATGTACCGAACCGAGGGTCCTGTACCAAAATACGCACCGAATCGAAGCTCAAGCGTACCGCAATCAAAACTTCAGGACACGCATATTGAGAGTTGATTCTGCCAGGCCGGATTATTGTGATGACTGTGTTTGCACAACAAACAACGTGCATATAGGCGTACACACTTGTGAGAGCTCTAATTAGCGACTCGTCATTAATGAACGAACCAAACATTCCTGTGAGTAATAAAATGTGTCAACCGAATTATTTGTCTGTTATTGGTTTTCTATACGTTCATAACCATAATATTTCGCGATGTTTTATTATTCTCGCATTATGGCTTTGCGCGAAAAGCGCTGAAATATTTCAACGACAGTGCAAAATGACGGTAAATTCTATCGGTGGAGAGAAACTCAAGCTGCAAGTAAAATAATATTCTAATATCTGCTACCACAAGAAATTTAACAGCTTATCCAATTATGGCCTTTCTGCAGTTGATTTTAGCGAAATGTTTAACAAACAAAGCATATAATTTCGAAAAGATACTGACTTGACAATGCTGTAAGAAGGTAACTTCTTTGTGTCGAAGCGGCCTTAGCCTCCTTTTCGATTACGTGCACTCGGTTTCTGATTCTGATATTAAGAATCCCCTATAGTGGGAACTATGAATTTAATAAACAAGATTTGAAGAATAATTCAATTTGCAAACAGTCAGGGATCACTAATTAAAGTAAGTTGATAACCAAGAATATCAGTGATAAAATTATAATAATTTGATGATATTATGATTAAAAGACGAAAGGTTTACTTAGAGTGATTATATACATAACACGAACCGAGATATTAGCAATCTAAACTCTTGCTGCAAACCATAACTTGACTCAATACCATAACATGATTTGGCGGTTTGCGGGATTCTACGGAAGCATCCTAGTGCCAAAGTCAAAAATTTTTTATCCCCTAATTAGGATATACCATCACCTAATTAGGACTTAATCATCGCCTAATTAGGACATAACTATCACCTAATTAGGATAAACTATCTCCTACTATCTCCTGATTAGGAGATATTTAGTCCTAATTAGGACATATTATCTCCTAATTAGGAGATATTAAGTCCTAATTAGGACATACTAACTCCTAATTAGAAGATAGTTATCACCTAATTAGGACTTAGTTATCACCTAATTAGGAGATAACTATCACCTAATTAGGAGATAACTATCACCTAATTAGGAGTTAGTATCTCCTAATTAGGACTTAATTATCACTAATTACGAGAAAGTATCAACTAATTAGGAAATAGCTATGTCCTAAGTAGGACTTAATTGTCTCCTAATTAGGTGATAACTAAGTCCTAATTAGGACTTAATTATCACCTAATTAGGAGTTACTATCTGCTAATTAGGAGTTACTTTCTGTGCGAGCTGGGTTTTTTCTGGTCTAATGTAAATAAAAGAAGCAAAGGCCTAGCCCATAGGAACTTGGTCCAAGGACATAAAAAAATCATTATACGTTAACGTTGTGGTGCATTTTGGAAATTTAGACCTCTTCCTACATTTATTTTGTATCGTTTCCTTTGAAAAACAAATTAAAATTTCGTTTCCGGACCAGGTCTAGATTTTTAAGGGCTAAGATAGTTGTAAGACAAGTTTAATGTATGGTACTAATTACGAATATCTTAGTGCTAAAAGAGCTTCGAAAATCCAGGACCAACTTCATCACTTTCGGCAGTTTCAAAGTAATTACTTACTTAAACAATAATTTATTTCTAGCTAGGACCTAGCTCATTGACACATCGGTTTTTGTAGTGATGCCTTTTTGGGGTTTCGACTTCTTAAGAATTTTAGACATGGCTGTTCCCTTAAAATCCTGACGCTTGAAACAATGAAACAACCATTTTCAGAAGACTACATTATTTAACAATAATCTGCTAAGGATAGTTTTCAACTTAAATGTTACTTATTTATTGAATAAAGTTTTATAAGTAAATGTTTAACATATTTCACACTTTTGCAACTTAGCGGGGGATTTAGCCGCCTCTGTCTGATTTTATTTTGTCTTTTAGAACATGCATACGCTCATATCAGATTATTCCAAAAGCCAAATGTTTTTTTTAAGATAATGATTTCAGCAATGAACAATACATATTCAAATTGTACAGTTCAAATTAAGTTATATACCAGGACCAAAGAGTTAGTGATTTCATTGTTTCCTCACATACAGCCTGTTATTTGATATTTGATTCAATTTGGTCCTGTGGGAAATCACCGTCTGACAGTATAATGTTTTCAGTCATGTTCAAATCAATTGCCCCAAGTTGTTACGTCTGTAAGGGTGGGGACGTTTTTGCCTCACAAATAGTTTCTTTTGTGCAAGTCGAAACATAATTTTGGTGAGAAATGATAGTATGCTACAAATTGATTTTAGGGCATTAAGTACGTTTTAATATTACCCATAGAGACGAGGATACGCAGGTGCATATTTTGTTTATATCCGTTCACGGTAAGTGATTCTCGACCTTGATTGGTCGGTTATCCAGAAAATGAAACATGATTGGTTGACGCTTCATTTATAAAGAGAACTCTCCGAACTAATGCATCGCAAAGGAAACATAGGTACAATTTTAGATTCTAACATATTTTTTGACAATTCATCTAAGTCTTTCAGTGTCACTATAATTTACAAGAGTTATGACTTTCCCACGAATATAAGGCAGTCGTCGTTGTGTGTAAACAAACACTACTGTTATCAATATATTGTTGAAAACATAAAAAATATGAATATTAACGATGGATTAATAATAAAGATTTAATCGTCATCAAGGCAGAATATAAAACCACATGAAACAATAGACTATTTAAAAAATACACTATTATCGTGCAAAAGCGTGCAAGACACATACGTGTTTTGGCGGTACAGTTCAAACATTCTCGATCCTAACAAATATATGCACAAGGGCGTCCTCTCCAACGCAGTATGCAGTTGTATTCAGTCCTCTTTAAAATTAAAAAAACGCTCCGCACGTAATTCATTGGGGAAGTATATCGTTGTTGTACAAGTACTCAATAATTTCGTCAAAGGTTCATCGATTTCCCGATAAGTAATCCGATTAGAGTTATCGTTCTTAATACAGGCAACAAGACGTGATTCTAAGTAACAGTCTCCAACTCTCACATGCACATCATAAGATTGTTGAGGTTTGAAATATCGTCAGAATACTTAAATTTCACATATATTTACGAAGCCGTTGAGTGAAACTGGCAATGTTACTATTTGTCCCATTGCCAAACAATGAAGAAGCATATGTCTATTATGTTTTTGCTATGTTAACTTTGACCGCGAAAAGTTGCGGATGCGAAATGCCCGCCCTCAACCCGAAAAGCCCTCTGAAAACACCGAAAAGCGTTGATTGTTTGAAATTATGTCTCATGTAATTGTTTTATTCATAATTGTCCAAATACACATCTTTCAATTTAAGTTACAATGACCCACAACGCATGTTTTAACACCCACACTTTATTTTATATGTAACTATTTACTGATATCACTCTACTGCATATGGAATGTTCTTATATTCAGTTTTGTATTAAATCAAGTGAAATTATTTAACCGTGCTGTGTTGCTAATCAAGAATTCTCACTTGAAATAATTTGATACATTTTATATTAAGCAATTCAATAAAGGCAGTATCTATTCATTGAATCTTACAAACAATTTATTCACTTGTTGCCTCTTCGCTTTCGTGTATTGACTAAAGTAATCATATTAGGGAAGTCAATGAATTCCGACAGCTCTCAATCCTGTCCTCCCTTTGGAAGCACTAGTCTCAGGCTGAACATATTAAAGTCAAATCTCATTACTTGATTCCTGGCTGATGGTCCTTGAAATCCATCTTATGTGAACTATTTACGTCTGAGTCTTTCCAGCCATACAACTAAGAATATACGCATTGCCAATCCTTGTTTATTTAAAGTCAGTATTTGATACACTGACCTTTTGTAATATTCTATAACCTCAATACTGTATTGCATTAAATATTAAATACATTGCAAAAATGTTATGCTTCTTGAAAAATATTAATAATGTAAATGTATGAAGCTCTAGAAAATCATGTCTCTTATCAACTTGTAAAGATTATAATTAATCGATAACTGATTCTTTACAGGGCTACCCCGAAGAAACAGTTCCATGGATTCCCAAATATTGATAATACTGTTTTCCATTGAAATATGACAACGCTGAAAAATAAAGTTAGGTTATAAATAGGACTGCTGCTGTAGGGCTTAGGTCTTAAAGACGTAACAAGTTAAAATAAGTAACAAGTTAATCATTTAATAAAGTCAATTGAAAGTCAATATTGAAATATTTGCAGAGTATCTAATTTGTCGACAAATGTCACCTAAGTTGATGAGAATATTGTTGCCTCAATATAGAAGCAAAGGTTGGTGTAAATATGTTTTCATTTGGAGTTATTGATTTTTGAATATTTAAACCTGAGACGAGATCTGTTGATGCTCATCATTTCTTCGTGAAATGAATGGTTTGACTTGAAATCGTTAAACGATAAGGCAAGAATTGTGTGCTAAAATTGGTGCATATTTACAGCTGAACTGTTCATACCTTTTCATAAACTTCTATATAAAATGATCATTTTGGAAAATATATAGTTTCTCACCATTTCCTAAGAGTCAATGCTTTTGGATCAATATATTGAGAGTTCATATCTACTCTGCATTTACAAGGTATAGACAAGTGATTTGTCAGAAACAGCTTTAAATTACCCCAAAAGGGCTTCTTGGCCATTTTTGAACGGATAAGATACACTTATCAAAGAGATACAATATCACTTAAATACATTTCACCAACCCAAAAATAGGTAACATTGGTTGACGTAATGACATAACTTATATACTTTACAATAAAGATTTCGAAATAAAGAAAATACCCCGTAACAATAGATAAATAACAATACATTAATTTCACTTTAAATCCCACCCCTCAGCTTATATAATATTGATCAAATCATTAGGATCATTTTCCATTAAGTAGTTTTGAAAGACGTTTGTCATTACATCTATATGTCCTTTTTCATTAAGATAAAGCAAGTACAAAGATGAAATACATTTTTAAGATATCACAACGTGAAAAACTCACTTTAAAAAGGAACTATTGACTTGCTTTCGCTGGTTAGGAGAAGAGTTTCTGGTACGAAAATTACTCAAATTAGGAAATTAAGTTATTCAAATGTTAAACCTGACAATATTTGTCTTATGTTCATCATAGTTGGAATGACATCCATATACAACATTAAAGGGCCACAGAGTATGTTGTTGGAGTCAAATATGCCAAACTGTATAAAAAAAGTGTTATTTTATCGAAAAATGGTGGTTGTTTCCAAAAACTAGCATCTTGGTGCTTATGAGTTCAGTATAGTGACAATGAAACAGGTGAAAGTCTCGATTTGTGATAGAAAACCGGACAGTGACACGCGTCAATGACTCAAACGTAATTTTGGAAACTTATTTACAGCAGACACATATGTATATATGGATTGGTATTATTAATTAGGACTTTATAAATGTACGCAGAATTTCTACGTCCTAATATTTATATGGCCGTTTTTCATTTATCATTGAAAACATACCAATAGCGAGGTGGGCGATTTGATCTTAAATTGATGACGTATGCTCATTTGGCTCTTATTTTAGGAACATAAAAAATCCTTAAACATACTCTGTGTCAACCTCAAAATCAGTTTGAACATTCCAATATGTGCGTATATGTAGTTTCATGTGACATGTCTGTGAAGATGATTTGCCAACTCGATCTAATGAAATGTACCTTTTAGGCGAACAGTTTTCCATGGGAGCAACAACTGTTACGATGTATTTTGTAATAAATTCTGTAAGATGTAATAACTGCAGTAAGTTGTAATAAAATTCCAATTCCTAAACATTTTGTCTGACAGTAAGCCCAAAAGTGCGAAAATATTACAAACTAGTAACAGATAATAACCACATTGTATAGATTAGATTAGTGCATTCAATTGGCACGTCCAAAACGTTCTAGGTATCAGGCACATAGAAACATTAATTATACAGTAGCGAAATACAGACATGAGTATGTGTAACACGTGCTATTTCAGAATGATAGCCTTGAAAGTTAAATCCAGTGAAAAAGGGATATCGATGCGCTAGTCCGTAGTGTAATTGGCACCAACACATTAATATTGAAGGAAAGTTCACGCACTTTACGTCTTAAGACCGTTATCGACAGAGCTTCGCCTTCGCAATGGTGACGTTTGGGGGTTCAATGCCAGGACATCTGAGAAAAAGTTAGCCATTCTGCTGATTTAGTCAATTGGAATGAATTAGTCAGAATATCCGTGTCTGGCCCTTTTCCCTGAATTTGAGTATACCAAAATTCTAAATGAGCTCGAGATGTCCCGAAAGCTAAGTCCTGAATATAATAATATCCCATTTTAGGAAGAGTGAATCGGGAAAGCTATTGAATGGATTGAACATTTGAAAACCATATATACTCATCGTGTCTTTTCGGTTGTTTCATTTTATCATTTTAATAATGTGGTATGGAGAAAGGAAACTGAGAAATGTTATTATTATACAAGTTGCGGTTGCAAAACGAATAATTGTTACATATTTGTGAACAAGGTTCACCATTCACTGTGCACAACATCTCGCGCTGTTTGTTACTCTTTTATTATTTACAAAAGCATTATTGCCATTTTATTTCTTCTAGTGTATGAGTTTTTGCTTCAATAAGCATAAACGCAAATCAATATGACACTGTATATTATTTTATAACTGCAATGTGGTAGGAGACTGGAATTACCGAATCACAGGAAGGTAAGATAGGAAGAAGTATTCAAGATTAAAGTTATAGTCTAAGAAACTAAGGTATTTAAAAGTCATTTTCAATATAATCATATATTAATAAATCAAAATATTGTCTAACCGTCCCAACAGGATTGCATCAAGTCGCATAACATGATTTTATCTATATACATGTACATGCATTTTCATTGTATTTGTATAACTTCAATAATCTCTGTGTTACTATCAAAATTGGTATCCTTTGCTACTGCACTGTTCTTAGATATGGTTGATGTGATGCTAGACGCAATTATGGATACCCTTAATAAGATAAGATTAAGGCAAATATCGCAAGGACACAATAGAAATATCGAACCGCATATATCTAATTGATTATTCAAAATGATGATATGGAAATGATATTAGATAGGCGAAATATAATTCATTTTATATAATGAAAATGTAATATGATATATGACATATATACTATCTCTGACACAGAAACGCACATTTTCATTAGTATCATATTTAGGTGTACATCGTACATACATGTATAACTTATTTCTGCTCCAATCCAAAACTAGAAGAAACGGTCTTTTGAGCAAAGTTATGTCTTGAAAATGATTTTTCATGTTTTAAAACCAATTGCTGTTATGATGTTGCAGATCATTAAGTTGCCAAAATGCATCAAAATTATCTTTTAATACATGAGCTTTGAACATTAATGTTCTATTTCGATTTTCGCATTATCCGTTTTTGCAAAACATTGCAATCACATTAAACATCAAAGAAGATCAAAGATATCGCATTGCCAATGCCCTTTTTCATGTAAAATCTTCAAGCATCACAGAACGATGTGGCAACACTTATGTATGGACGTCGTCGCCATGAACTTTATAAATTTACAACATGTTATATATAAATATCAAGGTACTTGTTGCTATATGTATATCAATCGCTTGTTAGACTTTAAATATAGAACTAAAAACGACCTTTAATGAGGTCTTAACTATGTTTAATACTAATTAAATTGAGGAGTTTTAAACGAACTATGTAACTGGTCAAAAACTATATTACATAACTTTCATTAGATTGAAAATGTGAGTTATTTGGGGATTGTGACTCAGCAACGGAGATAACGAACAAAATGTACAGGTAGAATATAATGAAGTCATCCGCTTTGAGACACTTTCACATTAAATCGACAACGTAAAGCGTAATCATACTTCAAAACATAGAATTCCATGTTGGCCTTATAGGAATTGATTATTTTCAATTAACTAAATGTTTTTGTATCGAACCAGCAATATGAGATATACCTTGAACTTCACGGTAGACATTTGGATATTCTTTAGAATTCTTTTCAACAGTGTGATGATGTAGTTTCTAGCGTATTGTCAATGAATATGACATTTTTCATCAACTGAGTATATACAATCGCATAATGATACGCTTTTTTAAAATGTCCTTTGATTTCATTCTTTCCTAACAAAGGATACTCAAGTCAATTCTTCCCACATAACCGTCGAATCGAAGTGTCAGAAAAGCTAAATAACATTCAATTTGAAAAAGACACTGAATGCACATCTTCACTCGTGGTCTCCTTTCACATGAGACTTTGTTGTCACACCTTTAAATTACTGGGTTATTAGTATTAGCGTAAGACGAATCTCCCATCGTTCCAAACATAGTGTTTGTTTTCAAATAAGGGGTATTGACTCTGTCACCACCTTGGAAAAAATGAATGTTTTCTTCATGCACGTTAAGTCCCATTGCGGGTTTTCCTCAGACAGAAACATTGACATAATTGACATTGACATTTCAAGAAACATGACATTAGTGTTTGTGTTTGTAAAACATTGCTAAAACTAGTACTGGTTCTGAACATATTATCAAAAATAAAGGTCAATAATGTGTGTTCTGTCATTGATAAAGTTAAATCAATCCACATGAATCATGAGTGTTAGTGTTAACTGTTCTCTGTAGTTAAGTAAACGAGGCATTACATGTACGAGAAGAAAATTCATAGCTTTTTAAATAATTTTAAATATAATTATTCATTATTAAGGGAAATACTTTTATCGAATATACTATTTGATTTTTTTATTGTGTTATTTTCTTCTCCACAGGAACAAATCCGGCGGGTTGTAGAGTCTTTTTAATTCTTCACTTGGTAAACAAGGAAGGAGGAAATCGACCTGCATGTGTGTATGTCATTTCCTTCCATGCAGAATGAGTTGACAGTCTACTTTTACTGAAACGTTTATAAGGGAGACTATAATTTACAGATTTCCAGAAAAGCAGGATTCCTAAATATCATCTTTCAGGAATCACAAATTATATGGTGAAGGCTATAGATTTTCCTCTTTCACTTTGATCATCACTTTTCAATGTGACATGGGACCTGGACACACAAGAATAATCTGACACTTGATGCTGTCATGAGCAATGCATATAGGTTTCCCGATACAGCTTCAATTCAGCTTTTTAACTTCGGACAATCTGGTCCCGAAAGAATCTGATTTAAGCAACGCTATTATAGCTGAGTTGCCACAAACTGACACTAACACTTACTATATATGTCTCGGAACACGAGGAGAAAAAGGAATGATTTTCAAAAATGTTGGATCATATAGTTATCTTCAAGCGAGTAAGTTTCTTTTTCTATTTCTTTTGACATAAATGTTAATATATTGCATTTCAAGTTAACATATTTATGTTGTTCGATTATAGAAAAATCTTAATGGACATGCGTTCCTGTATAGAAGAGTTTGTTATGAAATTCAATTGCGTTCATTACAGATTTGATTCATGAAAACATGATAATCATTCAAATTGTTAACGTTATTACACTTTTAACACTAAATAATGTTAATCTAATCAGGTATAGTAAGTTAAATACTTACTTGCTTGCTACATGAGATTTTCTTAAAATATTACATTAACAATTGGAGATCATTAGAACATAATAAACCTGTGACCAAAATCAGAAAAAAGGGAAATTGCTAAAGTCAAATTGAATACATATTCATTTAAGCAAAGATGTTGGGAGGCTTCGTTATGTTTAAACCAGCCATGTCAATGTCAAAGGTAATGATACACAATAATCCGGAAATTATTCATTCCGTCTACATGTTAGTTCAATTTTGAAGATACCATCGATATGCCACAAAGACATGTAACATGCCATGTGAAGATACGGGAATCCATTCAACACTGCCTTCATTATCGAGAAAGAAATGCAGTCGGCGATCCAATTCCGATTGATCCACAAGAGTTCACGTTCATCTGTTTGGCTTGCATTCTTATCAGCGACACTGTTGACAAAACATGATTTCTTAACGTCAACCTTAGGCTTACGAGGTAGTCAATAATGGTGTTTAATGAGAAGCTAGGCATGTAGAAGCATGCACGAACAATTAACTATTGAAGTATTGTCTTCGTTTTGAAATAATGTTAAGAATTTGACGATGACCATTAAAGGTTGAAAGGTCATATTCGGTCGCCTAAAAAGGGTGTAGAGAAGTAAAATCATTAGATTAATATCTCCAGATTTTTTCAAATTAACTTCATGTTTTACTGGATTTCTTTGATGAATTCGACCATTAACAAGCCTAAAAAGAGAACAATTTATTGATCCAGATATGACACACTAGAATTTTCAAATTTATCACTCTTTTCTCTACAATTCAAAATTGAACACAAATATGCTCAAAATGATAAATAACGCACTTTAGATATTCAGCTTTCTGCATTTGATCAACATGAGAGTATTAAACGTTATGAGTCGGAAAGGACTTTTTACCACATTTTAATTGTGACAGAGTTACAGCAATTTTTAAAAAAATCACATAATATTTTATTAAATCATCAAAGTTTCATTTAATTACATGTAAGCATCAATTAAGTTCACCGCGATCCATAGCCACAATTTTTTTGCGGGCTTTCTCCCAGCAGTAATAGTAGCAATACTACAGCAGTGATACTCTTTAAAACAGGGTTAATCCTAAATTACCTCACTTCACCGTTTTTCGTGAGTGAGTTGGGGTTTCACATGTTTTCAAAGACATTTCAGTTGTTTAAAACGTGGATGAGTGTACAAACCGAAATTAAAAGAAAAGGAATCGAGAGAACGAGAGAAAATACGAAAAGAAATGCACAGTGAGAGATAGACAGCAGGTTTTAGAACTACTCAAATTTGGTCTGCCTCCAAGCTGTCCGCCTGTCAATGTTGAGTGCCCCTGCCAGGAGCATGTAAACCCCGGTTGGCTTAAATCTTGGGATTTCTGAAGCACGCACACCACCACACCATGAGAAGGTAGTGAGTCAAGTGGTGGCCATCTTTCTATAGTCAGTCACTTATTTTTCGACATTGTCTATCTATGAAAACGGATCATCTCGGAGATGTTCAAGTCGTTTGTTTAAATCATTGATGTTAGCAGTAGTTAGTTCCTTTCTTCCGCGCTTTGTCGACCGGTATATATACTTCTCTATTAATCGTATCAAAGCGTTGATCTTAATGGAAGGAAAGTCTATTGATCACTATCCAAATGTCGTGCACTCAGATGAACAGTTTGCTTGGCGGTTGTGCTATCATTATGTGGCAGTTACTCTCACCTCTTATCTTTTATGTGTGTATATCCATTTCCTCATCGTCACCAGTCAATAGTCCCTTTCGCTCATATGATGCTCACATCTCGATGTAATGGCGACGACAAAAGTGAGTCAACGTTATCTCTCGATAATCTATATCCAATGCATTAAGTAGTAGAGGTAGTTTTACAACACAGTTGTTTTAAAGAATTATCCACCGTTTACAAAACACGCAAAGAAGTGCTATTTCTCACTTGTTGTCGCCGATAACAAAACTAATTTTTATCACTTTGTTTTCTTCGACCTTCATCTTCAAGATTTAGTGGAAACGATTTAATGTCTGGTTATTTAACGGTCTTATAAATTAGATAACGTAATGAAAGAATCAAAGACGACGTGACTGTATCCAATTCATTGCAGGCGCGGGATAGTGTAGTGGCTAGCGCGTTCGGCTTCGGATCAAGAGGTCCGTGTTTCGAATCCCGCCAGGAGCTCGGCAACTTTGTTTGCAGTAGAGAACTTTTATACACGAAGTAAGGTTAGAGTGCAATGCTACACTGAATTTCGGTGCAGTACCACCCATCGTTCGCTTGTTCGAATTCCAGCCGATGATCGCAGGTTTCATCGCAATGCATAGTCACAGTGGTTTTGTGGGCTTTCTCTCTGTAATAATACTAGCAGCCCCGATAAAAGTGAAATACTCTGGAAAGCGGCGTCAAACACCAACACTCTACACCTCACCTCTCATTACAAGAGAATGGTGGTCTTTGTTTCTCACATTGTCGAAACAAACTTTTAGTATATAAATATAAACGACCGCCAGGACATAATAATTGCAGCATGCACGCCATATTGCATTGAATGCGTTAAATGGTAAAACTAGTCATAGACTCTCAAACTTTGAAATTCCACAACTGAGTATTGATGTTCACTAAATTATATGAGGTGCTTCAAATTTATAAGCGTTACATTTCTGAGAAAGTTTTCACTAATTGAATAACGTTTCGGTTTCTTTGATCTTAACAAGTGCTCAAAAGAAAGTATACAATGTGTTTGACCAAAAAAATGAGCATGTTTAGAAGAACATTTGTTTGTTATCAATGGAGTGTTCAATTCATCATCAAATATACTCATTTCCTTTCCAAAAGTCGAAAGTACCGTTTGGCCGACGCAAGAAGAATGGTGTCACATACACAACAACACGACGACGCATTGACAACGTAAGAAGACGGTTTGCGTTGGGCGTGATCTGTTACGATCACTGTAGCATACATAGATACAGTTGTTCAGTGATGAGAGGTGGCACTATTTGTCAATAAAGTTAATACAATAGATGTTCTATAGGATTCATGTCTGGGGAATATGCTGGCCACGGCTGAACAACGACGTAAGCTTTATGCAATATTGCTTTAGGGCATTGCGTTATCGTTTTGGAAGACAATGCCACGATGTTGCTGGATAAATGGAGCGAATAGAATCTCAAAATAAATTGACCAGATGTTGAAAAGAAATTAAACATACCTTGAAGCATAAGTTACGCGCTGTTTTTCATCATTGGTACATCTGAAAAGTATATCTAGAACACTGCCTTGTCTCAATTACCTAATTGTATAGAATCGTATTGATTGTATCTTCGTTATTTCGAAGAAATGATTTCTTACTTAAAGCGAATCACTATGGCATCATTCATTGATGAATGTGTGTGTGTTTTTCTCATTGATGTCACAACCTCTCTTACACGACACAAATATCAACAAATTGTGAATTATTTTATTTAGTTAATTGGAAGACACAACACTCGTTTAAGTTCAGTAAGCGAGACAAGAGCAACAATTTTGCGTAATTTACTCAAACGGGATATATTACATTTGTTTCTTGATGTTATGACTTTGCAGTTATGTGGAAATATTTCATTAAACGTACGCGCCGAAAAGCGTGCTGTAATTAGAAACCACTTAAGTGAAAAATTTTCGAATAATATTTAAAACATTCATGTTTAGATTCGGACCAACCTTATCAATGCATGTCCATGATCTTCCGCTTCAAAAAATCATAAAATGTTCTTAAGATCTTAAGTTTAGATCAATCAGCAAACAACCAGGAATAATTAACCAACATGAATACAAAGAAATTAGAAATTCAATGACTAGAAGTGTAAATAGTGCCAAATCTGATAATATAATGACCCGGATACCACCTACTTCCTGTAATGTAATTTACATGGGAAATTCAATTTGAAAGCAGGTTGATGAATGTACTCTGCAATTTAGGAAAAGGAAACTTTTCACAGACAAATAAACTTTGGAAACAGATACACGCTCTAAAAACTTTATCTAATTTCGATCAACTCTTTTAAAGCGAGTGCTTTATTCTTTACTGACAAATAACATGTTTCAAGTATCAACGTCTTGTATCGGTGTTCAGGTATCAGTGGATTTTAGATGATGAATCACTATAGTGAGAATGATCCACAGAGAATTTAATGGAGCTCTCTCTCTCTCTCTCTCTCTCTCTCTCTCTCTCTCTCTCTCTCTCTCTCTCTCTCTCTCTCTCTCTCTCTCTCTCTCTCTCTCTCTCTCTCTCTCTCTCTCTCTCTCTCTCTCTCTCTCTCTCTCTCTCTCTCTCTCTCTCTCTCTCTCTCTCTCTCTCTCTCTCTCTCATGTTAACTTCAAAAACATTTTTTAGGCTTCAAAAACATTTTTCTGGCCAAAGACGTAAATCTATACATATCCTGGGTTTAACTTTTTTGAACGATTTGGATATTTGATCTCCCTTTACACCTACACGAAAACCTACCTCAATGTTGTATCTGTACTCTCCTTAAATTTCATTCAGCATATTCAGACTTATAAGAAATCACAAATTCGTAAAAGTGAAGCAGTAGATTTTTAAGATAATCCCTGAATTGGCGAATATTTGTCTAGCTATTCAGTTATAAAGAATTTTTTTCACTAGAAGATAAAATAGGAACCATTTGATGTCAAATTGAAACACTATCCTTGTTCAAAATCATGTGAAATATCATCGAATTGATATGATTGTTATCGAGATGCCGTAATCTCCTTTTTTTCGACGTTCTCCTATTTTCGACGGTCGTTTTTATCGCGTTATTATACAAGATCACGAGCGAGGTCAGAGGTCACCTGAGTTGGAAACGTTAACATCGGACCTCCGCTGCTTTCACACCGACTGGTTTCAAATATGGAAATCCGCAAGGTATTTACAACAAAAATTACCCACTAACAAGCATCTCTATCCAAGATTTCTAATAAAAATTAAATGCTTCAATTTTCACGTATCGGTACCAAAACAAGTCGTTTGCTTAGCTTGTGTCTCTCCAAAAATAGCAACACACTTTCTGGTGACGTCACGCCCTGTTGAGAAAAAAAAGTATGGAAGCTGAAAAGGCTCACCCCTTATATCAGAATTGACGACATTAATCAACAACAGACAATTTGATTTTCTTACATAGGAGTAATTGGGACTAGATATGACACTATATGCTTTATCTACATACATAAAAAGAAAATTATTGATATTTTCAGCAAATTACATCGACCAGGGGGTCTTACAGAGCAGGATATTCGCAGGATGACTTACAAAATGCCTACGTATCAGTTATAGGAGAAAACCTACCGTTCAGCAGGCTGCGACACGTGTTCCCATCACTACTTTGAAAGATCGTGTAAGAGGCAGAATACACGTTGACACAATTAAATCTGGAAAGTCCACCCTTTTTTCACAAGAGGAAGAGTCGTTGTTAGTTTCCCACATCCGGGTAATGAGTGACATTGGCTACGGTTACACTCGCCAGGAAACTATTAACTTGGGGACAGATTATGCTCATCAACTTTGTCACAGAGACAGAGCTACACCTCAAAATTTGCGATGGCTGTATAGTTTCCTTTCACGTTGGCCTGAGATACGGGTGCAGAAGCCAAGAAAACTAGAATATGCTAGAGCTAGATCTGCTACTCGGCAATCTGTCGACAGTTACTTTTCTGAACTTGAGAAAATTATGACAAGATACAACTTCCAAGATCGTCCTCAAGATATTTTCAATATTGACGTAAAGGGATTTCAGGCAGATATTACACAGCCCAAAGTTGTGTCATCTTCAAATTTCAAGCCTCAAGCTGTTACTTCAGGAAAATCTAAAACAGTAACTCTAATCGGCGCCGTAAGTGCTACAGGAAACTCCATACCGGGGTATTTCATCTTTCCTGGTCAACGCATGAGAGAGGATTTATTGGCGGGAGCGTCCCCGGGTGTTGATGGAACTATGTCGGAGACGGGTTGGTGCAACACGACATTTTCACAACTTACATGGAGAGTCATTTTATGAAGCATGTAGCAAGCGTGAATGTAGATTCGCCTCTACTTGTATTGTATGATGGACATAAGAGTCACGTGTCACTTGGACTTATCCAGTGGGCCAAGAAACACCACATTATCTTGTTCGTTTTGCCACCGCACACCAGTCACTTGTTACAGCCCCTCGATATCGGCTACGGACCCGTCGAAGCTGGTTGGACATCTGCATGTCACAGACATCTGAGAGTATCCGGTGGAAAAGCCATCACAAGATACGATGTCTGTCAGATTGCTTGCAAAGTACTTGAATCTACTTTGACACCGCACAACATCATATCATTTTTCCGTCGTTCTGGAATTTTCCCATTCAATCCGGATGTTGTGACAGATGAAGCGGTCGCCCCTTCACTCACTTTCAAGCCTACCAAAGTTTCCGAACTTTCGACAGACATGACAGAAGCACGCGATTTCCTTGGCAAGAGAGGTGGTAAGATTCTTGCGAACGTGGAGACAGCAAAAGTAAGAAAAACTGTCAGCAAAACAGTCGGCGGAAAATCAATCACTGATGACGATGTGTTAAGTAAACTGGTACATCATCACGAAGAACAAAACAAAAAGAAACCAACTAAGTCAGCTGTTGTCACTGATCAGATGAAACAGAACAAAAGGACAGGTCAGACGGACATAAATTCACGCAGGAAAAGTAACAGCAAAGTAAACAACAGCAAGGGAAAAAACTTTGTGCGCACAATTCCGCGTCGGACGAAACGGACTCAGTCAACTGATACTGATGATGAGAAGTGTTGAGTTTGCGGAAAATTCACACCAAGTGATTTAAGGAAATAAGCAAGTTTAACATTTGTGAAATGGGCAGAGTGTGTGAAATGTGGACACTGGGTACACTTGAAGTTCTGCACGACTGTAACCAGTGTAAGGAGACATGCTGAATTCTTCTGTCACCATTGTTTGCCTTGAGTACAGGAAGAGTAGCAGTTTTCTTAACATTTGACTGTATATACGTTCGATTTAATTAATTTGATCAAGTTCAGAGTTAAACATTCGTTGGAAACGTGGATGAAGCAATGCTGTGGATATTCCGAGTTTTGGTTAGTGAAATATATTTTTGCGCTTCCATACTTTTCTTTACCTTATTTCCGTGTATTACGTGACCGTCGAAACATGGTGACGTCACAACCTATTTACACAAGTTAGGGTCGTCCATTATTGATCGCCGTAGCGGTAGATCCAAAACAAGTAAAACAAAACGAATTGTTGATATAAACACAATAGATAGGCTTTATTTATTATATAAATTTATTTAGGTTTTGCTTCCGAATTTAACGTACGTAATCATTATTCGCTTACACCGTGGAAAATAGGAGAAACCAGGGTATAAATACAATTTAAAGAATTAATCCTTAATTGATATTTAAATGTATGATATAATAACCCAGCATGGACAGCTTTTAGCGTTTAAGAGGATACGATTTTATCTTCAGATATAAAAACAATTAAGCATTTGCAGTGCAAGTAAGTCTTGGTGAAATGACATACCAGACTTGCAAAGTGAAGGAGAAACATATTGTATGACATTAAGGGATAATCAGATATATTCTATTAACGATTTGTCTTCCAAGAGATTGGATTCCGATTGGCTTAGGGAATGTGTTTATCCTAAATATGGGTCTAAACACCCTGCTTGTCTATTTTTATTGTCGTGTCAAGTAAGTATGTGTCTAGAAACGTGAGTTCGTGAGTGGCTTTAGGAATACAACATCCCTAACAGTGATATATAATAAAACTACAATTTATACTCCGTCTTCAATCTTCATAATACACATTTGAAGTGGTCCTATATGTACTTTAATTTTGTATTTGTAAAAAACGCTTAGTGTAAATCGTGTGTCATATTGAAAAAATGACACACGAAGGGATATAAAATGTGATATCATTCATCACAAGATCCGTTACTTCAGAAGCAATGTAACATTGTAAGAAATTTTGTTCTGTCCCATAACACTATTTCATGAAATTTATTGATTTTCATTAAGAATGTATCTTAATGTCGACGAATAAAATTAAGTTTTGAAAAAATTATCAATTTAAATTTTCATGTAAAAAAAAATGTAAACCACTTCGAAATATTCTTTAACTAATGGTAGTCTGATTACAATAGACCGTCTTACGTAGAATAAAATTGTCTAGTGAGATCCTAACTTCTTCTATTATTCCTCTCAACATTGGTCTGAAAATAGCCTTGTTACTCCTACGTTCTGTAGTAATCTTAACTAGCCGATCACAATGGCTCCAGCAAAAGCTCAAGTTCAATTTCCGCTAGTCAATGTTTAAAAAATAAGTAAAAAAAAACATGAAATATTGTAAATCATTATGTAATAAATCCAACTTTCCCGGAGGAAGTTAAATACACTTTTAACCTCCCTACGGGTCTGTCCAGCCAAACAATCAGCAACAAGGACATTGTCACTCAATGTTTGTATAATAGAAGAAAGAATTATATTCAATAATATAATTTTTTTCATTTCTTTATCCTTAGCTTGACATGTACATTTTATTAACGTTGCATGTAATGTTCCAATGATACCAGTATGGAGCAAAATTTCTATCAATGCTAGTGAATAAAATTAACGTATCAAACTCTAGAGCACAATCTCTAGATCAATTTACTGAGTGCACTTATATTGAAAACCGTCACTTTTCAGGCCCATTAATAATCCATATCTTCTTAGAAAACCCATCCATGATTTCAACGAATAATTCCAATCTTATTTTACAATTGAGAGTTTTCAGAGAAACAGAGAGAACAGGAACGTATATAGGGCTTTACAAGTTCAAAATGGAGTTCATGTACAATTCAATGGCAAAACATATCGTATCAACACTTTGATAGAGCGGCAACAGCGAAATACAGTTTCTTTCTTTCAGTGCTTGCTAAGATTAAAACTTGCGATCTTCTTCGACCTTGAGTCTTTGGCAGGATTTGATCCCATATTCTCACAGTCACATATTCTGACCAGTCCAGTAGTTAACTATGTCGCCTATCTCGATTTTTCAAGGATCAAACAAGCGGTAGTTTAGCTGCTGTTACATTCACAACCCCTCTGATACATGTACAGTGCGGGTCCAGGATTTTTTAAAAGGGGGGGGGGGGGGGGGGGTTCTGATTCAGAAATTGACAGAACTGAATCCGAAATTGTCAGAACTGAATCCGAACCATAGTAAATCGTATATAACAACGTATCAATAGTCCCCAACCCCCTCTTGGATCCGCCACTTCTTGGATCGGCACAGCTTCAATAGCTGAATGTATTATATGTACATGCCAATAGATAGTGTAAAAATGAACCATTGCTACATATGGGGTCACACTTTGTGAATTGGTACAAATTCTAGTACTTTTTCAGATCAAATCCATTATGGGAGAGGAACCCACATCCTCGGAGTCAGGCAACATCGCCCGCATTGACCGTAAATACTACTTATACCCCCATGTCTCCTTTTTTTCTTGTAATAAACTATATATCACCAGAGTGTTTACGTTTTTTGTTACTGCGGCAAGTGTATTCGAAGGCTCGATTTTGATTCTGATCACCACTGGTTCAAATACATATTTAAGAATGGCACATTGGCAATAACAAACTAAAATGCGATTTAATGATTTTCAATAAGTTTTTTGTAGATGAGAAGCCACAATTGACAATGTCTGCAAAGATAACGATTTGGGGACATGATCATTCTAAGTAAGCCTTTGACACCCACACATTTCCGAAAAGAGTCACAGCTGCAGCCAATTGTCAACGTTTTCTCTGACATGAAGTCCCACAGGCATTTAAACAAGTCACAGATAATTACGTTGTGTAAAAGTAGGGCATTCATTTGCTTTGTCTCAAAGGTACGAGTTATCAGGCTAAGTGACACAATCACGAAAGCGTTATACAGTAGGGACAAGAAGCTTCAAGTATTTAAAGTTATGAAAAGTCATGGTCATACTTTACTTACTACGTATAAGTAGTAATGTTAAAGGTATTTTCTCAATCACATTCAGAGACAAAGGAAACACAAAGGAAAAATCAAAATATGTTTGCCAGATAAAGTCGAGTTTGAATGTCTCATAAGCTAAAAAATTATGAAATATTGATATAAAGTAAAACAAGTCGTATAGTTAATATCTTGGATAAAATGCCTGATATTCCCTTCATTTCATAGTTTAGGTTTTCAATTGTACCTTTATTTTTTTCTAGCTTAGATTTGCAATTCATCACATTCTGATGTACACATACTACCATACCATTTTCCTGTACCAATAGCACATCTAAACTAAAATAAAAAGCGTATAGCATTTTTATATCTTTAATCCCCTTTTTTATAAAACCAGTAACCTATCTACATGAAATGTTACAAAGCACTAAAAAAAATTTTGATATGAATTGAATTATCATGAAAATGTAGGAACATTTGATCATGACATTTTTACAACTTTTGCTTGATGAACACAAACCCGTTTTTATGAAAACATTGCAATCGCATTAAACATCAAACGCAAACAAATATAATCGCATTATGAATGCTACTTTTCCTTGAAAGTTCCCAAGTAAATCAAGTTAACGTAGAAAAAACAAAAAGTGCTAACAATAACGACGTCATCAGCATAAGATGATCTTTATCAAGTTTATGATTTATGTTCAAAGCTATGTTCATCAAATATAAATCTTAATATTTTTAGCCAAGGCCAACATTTATGACAATGTTAATGTTTAAATGTTGCTCTACGTAAGAATAATTGAATTGGTCATAAATCACGTTTGAAATATCATCTGTTAAGAGAACAAACGTGATATTTATATGCTAGTACTTTTTCCTTGTTACTACAAAATGAATGGCCTACATAACTGTACATACAGAACTGATTATGGTTATGAAGTTTTATCTTTTGTGGCAGTGCATGTTGATAATAAATCTGCGTGATCACACTGCAGCACAATAATGTGCTAGGATTTCCTGTGTATACGTTTCAGAGATTTAGTATCACATGACGTATACCTAATCTCAATTGGCTTTTAATAACTATAATACTTTCCAATTACCTGGAATGCGACGACATTAAGCCTATAGAGATTAAAAATATATATTATGATGTCTGTACTCATCCTTTCCTAAGGACACCCCCCCCCCCCCCCTCTTTACAGTATAAGATGGATAATACATCTTAACTATCAAGAAGATGCCAAATCATATACAAAAGACACTCAGGGGTGCATATGAGACACCTAGTTACCAGATACTATCAGATGGAGTGGCATCGAAGTATATGTGTTACGTTAGATATGGTATTAATGAGATTACCAAAGTAGTGAAGTTGTCAAAACTATTTATTTTCATTACTAATATGATACATGTTGAATATTTATCTATTGTTGATGGTATAACAATCTGATAATAGCCTTCCCACACTTATTTCAATAGCCACCAGTATCTGTGAATATCGACTACCTGCACAGTTGGTATTCAGTTGTAAAATACAAAATCTAGACTAAATTTAGTTCACTTGTAAACCATTCTGCAAACTTCCTGTTAGTCTAACAGATATAAAACAATGGCCTGTTGTGATATAGATAGCATAATATAACAAAAAGCATAGGATATGATCCACTAAGCACTAGAAGAGATATTATCATAGATCTATATTGATAGGAACTTGTTTTTATGTTTAAATCAGTCACGACCAGATGACCAGACATGACCAGCCATACCAACTTCAACGGTCAAGACATCTACGAAAAAATCCGGAAATTATTTCCCCCTCATTTTGAAGATGTGATCGATCTGTCCAAGCAGTGAAATGCGATATAAACAGACATGAATCCATTCAACACTGTCATCAATGTGAGGAAACGGTTAAAGCCAGCAATCCAAATCGATTTAATGCACAAGAAATTATGTGGTTATTTGTTAGTTTTTCTTTCTTATCAAAGTCAGTATTCACAGATGTCTGCTTTATTCCATTCTAAGGCTTCGTGCAAATTTAATCAAGATTTACATGTGGCAATTGTCAGGATCAATGTACTTTGGAAAACTTAAACGTATATTCATGTTGTGAGAAGGTGAAGAATCTTGTACATGACAGCGTAAGATGATACGGTCCTTAACACAAAAAGAAGAGAACAATCTTGTTTAACATTGATTATTATGTAGGTAAAGTCTTGCCACCAAAGAACTATTCTGAGTAGGAAAATAAGAGCATTTTATAGGTTGCGACAAAACATCATACCAGTACATAATTGCAGTTGTGTGAAAAGAAGTGGCATCCATCAAAGGTCACATATAAGTACACGCAGCTTAGGGACACCACAGACAAATTAAATAATGTTGGTTTCATATTGCCCTTAAGTCAATTTACTCAAGGATAAAACTGATGTATATCTTGAACATTTCAAGTTACTAATCCACTGATCTCTCTGCCTGAAATAAAACAAAATGTATCAATGTTTGGAAATAAGAGATCTGAATATCTTCTCTTTGTGAGATGGTTGCCAGTACTTAAGGAGATCAATGAGTGTTGATAAGACGCAATAAAAATGAAAATGAAAAAGTGATATGTAGGATCGAATCAACTTTGAAGAAGAAATGATTATCAACTAAATGTATCATGAAAACCTATCATTTTGCCAGCTTATCATATAAGAGCAGGACACAAATCTTATTCATTCAAATATCATCTTATGATCTGTTTCTGTGTAATTACATAAAAGTAACTAAATGTAAATACGGTTACTTAGCGACAAAGAACAATACAGTTTGAAACGTTTAGCCATAGAAAGAAAGGAGCAACATTGTTAGCAAATAAGTATGAGGATACAACCTGGCCAAGTCAGTTGCTTGTGTATCTATATTGTTTAATATAACCTTTTGTCTTTGTAAGTATGTAACTTCTTTAAAGTCATTCAATTAAGTAGGACATAAGCCCTTTCTGTGTTTAAATTAAACAAATTATCATATGTAGTTCTTTAGGATCTCAAAATACTTAAATTCGTTTATCAAGATTTTTAATTTTTTTTATTTCTACTCTTTGTTTCGTCAGCGAAACAGGAGAAAGGTCAGGTGTAGTTTTGTGACATGACGCCATCTCGCGACCTCGGGCATCAGGTTTTGTCTTATTCCATACACTATCGCTCTCATCATTGTTTTTCGAGCTAAGCATTGTAAATTTTTAGTTCTCAGATATTAACTTTGTTAAGTTCATTAGGTGAATAATAACTACTTCATACGATATAAAACCAGGTTTGTTCAGTTTTTCTGTCAATAATGAAACACATAAATCCAATGCTGTTATAGCTAACTATGAAGAGGGAAAAGACGAAATATAAATTATTGCTTGTTTTAATATATTATTAGTGTTTCAATATGGATAATGTTCAGGTAAACAAACCCGGTCATTTTGCCTTTAATAAACAATATCAAATTATGAATAAAGAAAAGAAACATTATGCTTCTGTAAAGCAAAAAAAAGGATTAAATACAAAGACACAATAAAGTTACCCTCCCAAACAAAAATCAAGTTATAGATTTGTTTAAGATCAATTTTTTTTATTGACAAACATTAATACACACTGATTAGGAATTCAGTGAATTCGATTGGAAAGAGTCAAGTTTAAAAAATAGTTGCAAAACAATCCTGACACTACCTATTTCCTGCAATGTAATTACTGAGGAAATTCAATTTGAATGCATGTTGATGAGTGTGCTGTGCTATGGAGGAAACCAGAAAGTTTGACTGGAAAAAATATTTTAAAGGCAGATAAATGAGATCAAAATTCTCTTCGCAAGGTAAGTACATTACAAAGTAGGGAATCACTACAATGAGAAATAAAAAAGTCAGTAAAAGTAGTAGTTGTTTTATATAGTGTTAATTTCAAACAAATTGGTGAGAAAGTTTTACTTATAAAGGGCTTGGGATGTTTGTTCCTTTTTGAAATTACAAGAATAAATTTATATACCTTGCTATTGTAATCTGTAATTGTATTATACATCCGACAGCATACTCGTACTTAAGGATAAGAAATTGCAAATATTAAAACATTAACATGTAAAAATATTAGCTATCTAACTACAAAGAATGCTAACGGAATGAAATGTTCTTAAAATTTGATTGATGTTTTTAGCTCAGTCAGTTAAAACATTTTCAGATCATATTTCAAAGCTTCACTAGCATTGCAACTTGCAAAAAATACCACAAGTTTTAAAGGGTATGCGAGAGTGGGCGGCACAATGTGTTTCCAATATGGCGGCACGACGACACTGCCCAACGTTGTATAGACGAAGTAATCACGCCTCACATTGCTCCAAGTTTCATCAAAATATTTCCAGCAAGATTATGCTCGAGTTCGTCCCAATGTTGCTTCATCTCCTATGATCTACCACAACAATACAGTGTAAACTATTGTAGTCAGTCCTCAGCATCAAACATAACAGAGATGAGGTTCAAATGCAAAATGGCCGACAAATTGAAATAACTACTCATGAACTTTGCACATCTACTAAAGATTTGTGTAGAATAATCTATCTGGCCTCCAAAAATTCTCCAAAGAGCCTAGGAGATTTGCATTGAGTGTCATGTCGGAAAGTGACAAGAATCTCTATAAGACAGAATGGAGGACGTCATCTGTTGTTGCAGACCGTAAATGATTCACTTCAATTACTGTTTATCTGACTCGGCGGTATTTTCTTTCAGAATGCGAATGAGAATATTAATGTCTGATAACAAACTTATTAATGTACGTAATTCGTAACAATCTTTACACGTTATCAACATTAATATCTGATCCATAACCTATTGAAATACGTTTAGTTTTTTATACATCTCGTTGTTGTGTTTCATTAATGTTAAAGAAATTAAATTGCTCAATACATTTTACTTTCAATCTTAAGGTGTCAATGAGTGACACTTTGTCGTACCACAGATCGTCACTGATTATAAAATGGTTTGATCTCACTATCTAGGCCATGCTGAAAGAAGAAAAGAAGTTTGCTTCCATAATTGTCATTCTATAAGGTGGTATTCTACTCATAGTATTATCAATGACGTCAATCGGGGGAAAAGCTGTCTTATCATTCATATATAAAAGTAATTTGTAGAGATAGAGAAAAAATAGAAATTGAATTGACGCACATTGAGATAAATTGTTAAGTCTTTTAAAAGAAACGTCTTTTGATCGACGTTAGCACGTAAATGAAACCACACAGCAAAAATGTTATTTCGTAAAGTATATCATGTACCAAAAGGTTGTTTGGTATACAGTATGTCAGTATGTTTTAATAGAAATTACACGAAAAAATGTTCTCTAAATGTGAAACATAAACAAAAATGTTTTGAATACGATTATGTAAACCAAGGTCACCTTTCAGCAAGAGAGATGAATTGAGTTTAATATATCTTTTATTCTGTTGATATTTGTCTGAAAACGTTCTTTATACTTCGTAAAAGTTGTTTACATCAATATATTCTAATTGTGATTTGATAAAAACGTAAGGAAAGATTTTTATAACAAGTTATTAACGTATCTTACAACCAGATCAGGCATATTATTCTAAAACATTTTGAGTATAGTTTATTGTAAACGATATAAAAAGCGTTAATATTTAAATAATTATTTGCCATTGGTGATGCTATTCTACACAATATATCATTGATGAGTAAGATTTCAATTATTGTCTTTTGAAAATATAATTGTCAGAAAGATTGCGAGTGAAAGTTTATTTCTAATGTAATGTCAAATCTTCAGATCTATGGATCAGCTTCACAAATACTAGGAGATGTAAAGGTTATAGAAGGTATGAACAAGTAGAGGACATCATGATAAAACGGATTTTGCATGGAATGGTGATATTTCGATAATGATTTTACGAATGGTGAAGCGATCAGTCACTATATGAATGAGGTGTTATAGAACATTAAAACACATAATAGTCAGTTATGTTTCTGTGATTAGAAATTAAATAATGAAAGTGTAACATGAAGTAAATTGGCTGCCTTGTTTGCACATCCACGTCACAAGCTTTTGCTTATTGAATAAGTGATATCGCTACATTTTTTACAAATGACATCATTCGTCCCAGATTTGTCGCACGTTTGGAAATACGAAAGTGATACTCTACTGCGTAAATGAGAACAACTTAAAATATTGATTCTGATGACTGTTTGCTTTAGAGCAAAAGGTGACCAGATTGGGGTATGAAACACTTTTTACTGAATTGTTCAGAATTTGTAGAGTATGGTGTATCAAACATTCAACTTGTCCCTTTGAAAGAATTACCACACATCATTATCAATTAAAACTGCAAGATATTCATATTGATACATCGTTTATGTTCTAGTAGACGGTTTTCTGTGTTGTTGTCAAACAAGTGTGTTAACTTCCAATTTTGTAAAATACCATTCAAACTTTGACTTAAATATTTATACTGTAAAAGTATATGTAATGGAGGAAAAAAGGTTATGTTTTAAATATAGGATTGCAAGTTTGGCCTTTTAAGTGCAAGAAAGTCTCTATGAATTGTCCATTCCAGACTAATAAAAGCAAAAACAGATTACTGATAATAATAAGCTTAAGGAAAATAAAAGTATATTTTATATCTAGAACCAGACAATGACTGATCCTCACATCCGGAAAAATATTTTATCATGGATTACTTATTGAACTGTGGTAATGTGTATATCTCCGGAATCCATGGAGAGATCCAGCTTATCTCTTATCCATGTCAGCTTTTGTCTGCTTAGGCGAGTTCGTGATCTAAGGATTAGATCAGAGTGCTCAAGAGTCTAATGACGTATATTGGTAGTTCGAATAGAATAATGATCTAATGATTAAATTATTCCTTTATCCACCTTCTAGCTATGAGTTCTTGCAGTCTTGAACCTTGGATTTCAATCATTACAGGTGATCGTAAGAAAATTTGGAAATGAACATAAACATGTGTAAATATCAAAACATGTCATGGAAATTGATTCTATGGTTAATCTCCCACTGGAATTTGTCTTGTCTCATCGTATTCGGATTAACATAAACAAAAGCATATAGATGATATAGAGATAGATGAATAACGTGATGTCTATATGAACAATTGTTTTATCTATACGAATCATTCACATGAATATTTAACTTTAAATCAACAACTACAAACATAAGGCTTTTAGGTTTTGTCAAAGAGCTTTAATAGCTAGTCATGTCTTTGAATATACGATTCTTAATTTGCCCGTTTCCTTTAAAAATTACCTTAAATTAACATTAAAATCAAAAATTGAATATGAAGCTGATAGATTATCTACTTCTCTGTTCTCCTCTTAACAAAATGATGTGGCTTTTAAAAAATGTTTAATGTTGAAAACATGTTAAACCTCAACTCACTCACACCTTCATAATGGCCTTTCAAAAATAATAGAAAGGGTCTGATACTACATACATTGTCCTTATGTTTTAGTTGGTGTCACATTTAATAATAGTTATCAACACGCAACAATCTTGAAAATCTTCTTGCATGTCAATCTTCCGTCATGTTACATGTATCTCAATTGATATAAACTGCATCTAATCAAGCGATCAAGCAAATACCAAATTTGTGATAATAGAAACAAATCTTCATAATATATAAAATAATGATACATCTTATTCATATTGTCTTGTGTTTTCCGTCATACATGGATCTAATGTATTTCAAGTATTGACATTGACTTATCAAATGTATTGATATCATAATGTTATCAAATACAATTTTTTTTTAATTTTCTGAAGCACGATCAAATATTTAGAGTCTCATGTTTATTAGACCAAGTGAATATGGTCAGATCCATTGAGACAGGAATGATACCTATGAATTTCCTTGATGACAATTATTCTTATACTGAAGCATGAGTTATATGTTAAAGCAATGTTTAGTTCTGGATTTTACGTTGATAATGTATCTTGTGGTGATCGCTTTATATTCAGTAATGGCTTTCAGGGCGGTTGCAGTTGTTAAATAGTGATATACAGAGGATATATGTCTTTTCATGACTATTACCTAGTAAATTTCATGGAGTGAGGTAGAATGTTTATATTATATCACACATCTACGAGTGAACATATTTTACTTTTCTACTTCATGATATAAGATAAATAAGGTATTTGTCAAGAATGTACATACATTCTATTTAATTTATGATAACATTTTATTATTTTTGCCAAAATAGGATACTTTTCCTGTTGAGTCACTACTTTGAAGAGTTTGTCGCCTTGGTAAAATTGCATTGTCATAAGAGAGTTGGTTACGTCAGCCAATTGTTTCTATGCTTTCAATGCTATGAGTAATTCATGAAATGAAGTTTATGTCATAAAAATGACCTCAGACTCCTAACCAAGTGCCGGCAGCAGTATTTTAAATAATGTCGATGATGTGTTTGCTTGTCTTGTGAAATCCATATTTTCTTAGATTGTAGAAAGAAGACAATAACGCTCAGATTTTTTGTTGATTTTGACTCAGGGCGATGGTCAGCTAAGACATATCTGATGACAGCTAATGGTTTAGTTTTTGGCAGAAAGTACCAGTAGCCATTCATAAAGTAGACACATTCATCTACAATCTGCTTTCTTGTCCTTTTTTACCCGTCATTCAATACTGTCTCTAATAAAGTTCAAATGCGGGAATGTCCTTTCAGCAATTGACAATTCCCTTAAATTGTGTTCTGCTAAGATAAAAGACACGGTCATTAATAAGAAGTTAAAAAAACATGTATCACCAATTTAAAAGTTAAAGCTTACGAAATGTTTAGTTTGATGGACGAGGACGAGAAACCACAAATTCATTTATGTTTTCTGCAATAAAATGTTTGTGTGATGTGTGTGTGTGTGTGTTTTTATACTCTTTCGTGATAGCAGGAGGCAAAAAACTTCTATTCTTACTAAATTGGCATCTTGCTGACATGTGTTTTCTCAGCCATTGACTTGTTGTTTGAATACCTCGTATTGATCAATCGAGGATAAATCACATCTCACAACTGATTAATACTGACGTCCGCAAAACATTTTGTTTCCATCTTCTCAGTTCTTTTGCATCTTAATCTTATTTTGTAGTTCTTTTATAAAACTACTATAAGCCATTTGTAATCAGGATGCTGACTTTGAAACATGCCTTTTGATAGGAGTCTAATCCACGAAGACACGTAAATATATAAAGGGCATCAAACGTGTCAAAGAGAAACTTGAGCTTACCACTCGACTGTGATTATTTTGTCTTGCATATCTATATAATTACCAAGGCGCCATGAAGGTTCAGGATCTTTGATTCATGATATCGCGGAAATAGTATTTGTTTGCATGTTGAGAATGCTCTCGTACGTGAGAAGGAAACCTTGTAATACATTTATACCTTGGCTACATTGCTGGTGATTTACGCTTAGGAAGGTATTCAGTGTGACGATTGTGACAACAATACCATGTACGCTGTATGTTGACATCAAATCACGGTTGTGATAAGCTCATCTTTATTTGTTTGTTCTCGTCCTCTTACAGGTTCTAGTTAGTAACCATGTCTTGCCATTTTACATCATGTCAGTGATAAAAAGGAGTGAAAGACTATTCCAAATTAAATACAGATTTTTTCCACATATGTTCCACACAATATTTCAGAGTAATAGAACACATTGCCCCAGTAAATTAAAAAATTAAAGTATTTCTTCTGAGGCCAGACTTATCTGTTGATCAGTTTTTAAATCTTGCTGTCCGTGGCGTTATGAGAAATGAAGAAAAGTTAATAATGCGTCGGAAGGAATATTTTGGCGGTTTGGAGATGATGTACATGCAATAAAATACAGATTGTCTAATAATATTCACAATTTCTTACTGAAACCTTCTATTCACTATTGACTGTTGGCAATCCACCATAGTAAAATTGTTCAACGTCTAGCTATGTCAGTGAATAGCGTTGTATATTGATATACATACACGTTTTCATGTATGGTATGTACATGTATGTACTTTCTGGAAGTCAATTGATAGGTATGTATGTTCTGGCAGTTCGGCACAGTGGCATAAGTATCTGCTTTCATATGAATTGGAGACTACGTTCCTCTTGCCTAAAACGGTACCCAATCATATTGTGTGATGTCACTTTCTAGTAACCATTACCCGTTCCAATATTATTGTCACTGTTCAATGTGATTGAGACATTTTTGACATGATCCCCTGAAAACATATACTAAATTTCTGACTTCGTGTTAAAACTTCAACTTATCATTTATGGTCAAAGGTCAAAAGACAAATCTCTTCGAAAAGGAAAGACATTTTTACTGGTGTAAACCATTTGCCTTATGCTCCGAAGAAATGGGATTAGAGATATTTATATTAGAAAGCATGGATGATATATGAACGCGATAAAATAAAATTTCAAATTCTTATAAACATATATCAGTATATCAAAACTTTGTTAAGAAAATTATATTCACGGAAAGAAATATTATTTAGAAAAAAACACATCTGCTTTTGAAAACATAATGTTACAGATCAAAAGATATTCTTTTTTTGTAGATAAGCTCAAACTAATCTGTAACAAGTTTTTCTCTGTTCCATTTCTTTGGAACGTTAATCCTTTCCTTGAAACTACTAAAATTTCTTGCTTTATATATATAAATCCTTATGAACATGCAATTACAAAAAACATCAGAAAAAATTATACAGTAATTTCGCAAAAATAAACTTACCTAACTATGTTTATCGGAGATTCGAAACTACAACTGATTCCATGCCACAATATAAATTCTCTCGATTGTTTCTGCCAATGTTAGAATTATATTTTCAACAATAATCTGATCGATGACCTTAATGAATATCTAATTCATAAACTTTAAATTGCTTGTTAATAAGTCAACACAAAAATGTAATCTACCTATATATTAAGACAAACTTAAGACTATATATTTAGACTATATGAGCGGTTGTTTTCTTGAACAAATATTCCTGGCACTTTTTCTGTTGTTGCAGCCTAGTATTCCAGATAAATCTTATAAAAGTTTTTTTGTTAAATGTTTCAATTAAGAGTAGGCTGCTTCTTCATATAATATCAACCTTATGTTTTCATGTCATCTAATATAGAAAACCAAGTACCATGTACAAACTGTATCGGTCATTGAAACGGTATTGGTATGGACGATCTTCATCACATGATAACATAAGGCCTATTGATGACTCTTGTGAACTGTTTTGGACATGGACTAAAAATTCAGATCTGCACTGTATATGTTATAGCATTTTATCATAACAACTATTACTCATGATTACTTGACTAACAATCTTATCAGTTATCATTTTGGTATTTTATTCTCTTCACATATACTTTTTGTTGATGATATGTTGACTTTGACAAATTAGAATAAAATGGAAATAAATGTATGGCCTACTAATTGTATAATGATCTTAATCTCCCTAAGCAATTGTCATATTTTGATTCATGACATTTTTATTTTTTATTTGTAATCACATAACGACGATGTCGCGACAAGCTAAAAGCCAAGAGAATAATAGGGACACTCTCTGTCAATCATATATTTATTTTTCTAACCTTAAAAGTTTGCTTCAGGACGGGCACTCAGACTGATGCCAACATGTTCCTTTCAAAAATATACTTATACAATCTTTTGATAATGGTTTTTATCTGATATATATATTGCATCTTGGGAAACGGCTTAGACACATGGTAATGACTTATGCATAATATCAGAGTGATTGACACGGCTTCACGACACAAAAGGTACCATTCCAGCCTCAAAAGAGGAGAGTGGCTGGTATAACAACCTTTAAGATAATATATTTGTATCAGGGATAAGGAATTGGTGTTGTTATTATCAGTCATGCTTAAAACTCGGTCATCATGACTTTGTCTCCACGTAAGCAAAATACTGTGTGTTTTTCACTTTGGAACAAGGGAAGGGCCTTAACTTTATAAACAGGCCGTCCACACAAGTCTATAGATTATCTCTGTTATTATTAATGAAGAACGATTTCATCTAGTTCATGCAGAAACATTTAATGTCGACTATGGTTAACTGCTGCAGTATTTATACATACTCACAAAATCCTCTTGTAATTTATAAACAAATGGAAACCAGATGCAATGGTATTACTATCCATTACTATCAATTTAAAGTTTACCATTCGAATTCTACGGAAGCACCCTAGTGCCACAGTCAAAATTTTTTTATCTCCTAATTAGGAGATACTATCACTTAATTAGGAGAAAGTAACTCCTAATTAGGAGATATTAACGCCTAATTAGGACATAGCTATTTCCTAATTAGGACTTAATTATCACCTAATTAGGAGATACTATCTCCTAATTAGTTGATACAATCACCTAATTAGGAGAAAGTAACTCCTAATTAGCAGATAGTAACTCCTAATTAGGTGATAATTAAGTCCTGATTAGGACTTAGTTATCACCTAGTTAGGAGACAACTAAATCCTACTTAGGACATAGCTATTTCCTCATTAGTTGATAGTTTCTCGTAATAAGGTGATAATTAAGTCCTAATTGGGTGATAGTTATCTCCTAATTAAGTGATCTTTATATCTCCTAATTAGGTGATAGTTATGTCCTAATTAGGCGATGATTAAGTCCTAATTAGGTGATAACTAAGTCCTAATTAGGTGATAACTATCTCCGAATTAGGAGTTAGTATGTCTTAATTAGGACTTAATATCTCCTAATTAGGAGATAGTATGTCCTAATTAGGACATAATAACTCCTAATTAGGTGATAGTTATGTCCTAATTAGACGATGATTAAGTCCTAATTAGGTGATAACTATCTCCTAATAAGGAGTTATTATGTCATAATTAGGACTTAATATCTCCTAATTAGGAGATAGTTTCTAGTTATGTCATAATTAGGTGATGGTATATCCTAATTAGGGGATAAAAAATTTTTGACTGTGGCACTAGGATGCTTCCGTAAATTCAAACAAGTACTGTTAAGAATATTTAAGGCACTTACTTTATCTTCTAGTCGATTAGAAGAAAATTAATAAGGTTTGTATTATCTAAAATAGTACTGACCTTTTTTTCAATTGTAAGTTTATATGGTTTTATCTATATGATGTATCCATGTCAAGTTATTTCTATAAAACGAACAGATTACAAATAGTCTAAAACTTGATAAATAAAAATCAGAATTTTTACGATTAATTGTTACCTTGAATATAGAAATTATACCCTAGTTAAGGAATTTTTTCAACTCATTCGAATAACAAATGTATATTTTTTTAAATATTTTATGTACATGTACATCGTACACGAAGGTTGAATCGACTGACAATAATTAATGATGAAATGTCATTGAGAGCTGTGACAAATCCAAACTACAACGCATAGTGTTGCCAGTTGTATGTTAATTGTCATGTTAAGATAATACCCTTTGCCTTTTAGAAGGCCGCCATGACGGTCTGCCTAGAGTCATTTGATGCGAGTTGATAGATCATCATATTTGAAATGTCTTTATGCAGATTACACTATTATGTACACTATTGTTAGGTCAGATAAGTTTTATCTTCAGATCTCGAGATGTACTGCAAAACATTTTCCATATACTCTGGTTATGTACTAATTACTTGGTTGTGATCCACATATACACAGCCAAACAGTTAAGCACCCCACTGGTACAAGCACTAAAAGCAGTGATTTTAAAAGACATGAGTGTTTAAGTATCATCAGTTCGAGATCTTGGTTTAAAGTGAATCGGCTTACCAGGAATCCAGGAACATCAGTGACTTGATTTGAGTGACTAAATAACTGCAGCCACTCTTTATGGTATACCCATAAACAAGTTTCTTATTTGTTTTATTGGTATCCGTAATATTTCTCGTGAAGAGCTGCCTCCGGTTCCCTCAAGTTTTATGGAGGAGGATTCCGTCTTTGTACCCGACGGCCCATGATTTCTCAAACTTGTTCGATTGGGTTCGAATAAGGAGACATTGCTGAAATTTGTTTCACAACATTATTTGCCAGATCTTGGTTTACAGCACGTGAACGCTGAGGTCGTGTATTGTCATCCATGAACAAGGGTCTTGTGGCAAGTCTGTGGTCATCGAAATGACAATCCATATCCTCCTGAATATATCGCCTGTGAGTGAACCTTATAAAGTCACAGTAGAAGCCTCCACAAACCATTAAAGATCCCCCGCCAAAAGATACTCTAAGCAAACAGCTCCAGACGGCTTATTACGGTGTAGTGAAACTAAGTTCTTCTTGCAATTTCCTTGTCAGAATATCCTACCTGATGAAGTCCAATGATCTGCCATATCAATGCATCGGAAATTCTCCTTCGTGCCATTGTCAATCAGAAGTGCAAACATGTGATAATGAATTCGATAGCGATCCTGCGTTCGTGAGAGACATTTTCCAATAAGTTACTCTTTATGGTATCACCAATATAACACTCTTTGATTTGTCATCATAACCATAATTCAGTTTTATTTGGGGGGTGGGGGGTGGGGGGGGGGGGGGGGGGGAGGGGGTGGGGGGGTTGGTTCTTAACCTTTTTTGCGCTGTATAAAATATAGTGTATACTCAAATAATAATAGACTTTTTTAAGAATGTTGTAATGAAAATTATCAGTGTCTTTTTTATTTTAATAATGAATATTATTTATTTAAGTGTCCTTATTAAAATTGTGCCCTAACACTCCTCACAGCGCCTGTTGAAGCAAAATTTTGTCTGCAATGAAGCCAAACCCTCTTCGTGAATGGTAGTGAATAGATGCTCTGCCTACATGGGTCTTGAAATCTACAGTAAATATGTTTCCCTGACATTCTTATCAGTATTCCTCTCGGAATTACTTCCACTCTCCACGTCGATGATACGTGTTGGCTCAGGTGAACTGGAGTGAAAAAAAATTGGAAAGAATACTATCACATGGTGATGTGATGTCTCATTCCTGTTACTGAAGATTTTCGTCATACTCTTGCACCTGCAACATTTTGAAATACTAACGTTTACTTCCTGATATGATTAGCAATGCATACCGCTTCCATTTGCATACATCGTAATGATGATCATACAATCAAAATAGTTCCTACATTTTCACAAGAGCAAGAGAAAGGGTTATTTTCAATGCAGTCACAAGAACAGGACAAAAACATAATTACCTATATACATATATACCGCCTGATTCCAATGTTCTCGGTACGTTACTAGTTAAGAGTGCATCCTCTAGTAATTATAATATATTTTAATCTAACAGCATATTGAAGTTTTTATCTTAGTTTTTTTGTAATCATTTATTTTTTTGCTAAAACACGTGACGAGCCGCAAAGTCTGTCACAGAATTAGCAACTTTAGTCACTTAAGTTCACATTTTAAATCACGGCGGAACTGCCTATCATAAACGGAATGATTTTTTATGTCACCAATGAGATAGTGGAAATACGATTACAAATACATTTCCTAATGCTTTATTGTATTTTTTTGATGGCACTATTATTTCTCGCATTCGCTGTGCATACGGGGTTGTTAGACTTTGTCCATTATCACAACACTAAAACAATGCCAGCATGTATTGCTTTGGCAATGTGAAAATATATTATCTATCTACTCCATAAGACACACCATATGCTCGGCAACAGAAGCAAACTATTCTCTATTTTCATAAACATTTTGGAATTATTATACGCGATATTCTATTGCATATTTGCATAAAGACAAAGCAACTATACTTCTGTTTCCTCGCCTCTCAAATTATAAATTATTAATCGTAACATTGCCGGACGGGCAAATGCTTGTATGAGTTTATCAAATATGCAAATGCTACTAAAGTTTGTTTCATAACATATACCCTTTACTATTTGTGTTATCATCTTTGGATAATGATTTTATTTTGTTTACGCTGATAGATAAAATATGAACCACTATATATTTACGTAGGTATGATATCTGTTCACAGCTTCCTTGGAAAGTTCCTTGGATATTCATAATGTAAACATGTACTGTCCCAGCAAACAATTTTACGTTGCGACAACGTTGTGAAAACGTCGTGGGAAGGTGTTAGTTACGTAACATCTCAACGTAATTTTGACGTTATTTGTAGATTCCTTTTTACGTAATTTTTACGTCTTTATTCGACGTTACCAAACCAACGTCCAGGGAACGTGAGATTAGAAAGTTATTTTTACGTTATTTGTAGATTCCTTTTTACGTAATTTTTACGTCTTTTATCGACGTTACCAACCAACGTCGACTCAACGTGAGTTTCGAAAGTTATTTGTAGATTACTTTTAACGTAATTGTAACATTACTTTTGTCAGTTCAAAATACAAGTAACTTTAGCGTAAGATTAAAACGTGACGTGAACATAGGGTAACAAACATCACATTAACATTGTTTATCAACGTCCTCCTAATGTCTCAAATTGTTGTCCCGTAAACGTGCACTCTGACATCCATTCAACGTCTCAATCTAATGTTCCCTAAATGTTTTAAATCGTCGTGCCCTGAATGTTCTAATCTGACATCATCCTAACGTCTCAAACTGACATCCCCTCAGCGTTGTAAACTGGCATTACATTAACATCTCAATTTTACATCCTCCTAACGTCTCAATGTGACATCCTCTTAACGTTTTAATCTGACGTCCCCTCAATGTTGTAAATTGCCATGCACTCAACGTCTCAATTTTACATCCTCGTAACGTCTCAGTCTGACATCCCATCAACGTTTCAAGCTGATATCATTTTAACGTCACAATTTTTCATAACCTAAACGTCTCAGTTTTACATCCTCCTAACGTCTCAGTCTGACATCCCATCAACGTCTCAAGCTGATATCATTTTAACGTCACAATTTTTCATAACCTAAACGTCTCAATTTTACATCCTCGTAACGTCTCAGTCTGACATCCCATCAACGTTTCAAGCTGATATCATTTTAACGTCACAATTTTTCATAACCTAAACGTCTCAATTTTACATCCTCGTAACGTCTCAGTCTGACATCCCATCAACGTTTCAAGCTGATATCATTTTAACGTCACAATTTTTCATAACCTGAACGTCTCAATTTTACATCCTCGTAACGTCTCAGTCTGACATCCCATCAACGTTTCAAGCTGATATCATTTTAACGTCACAATTTTTCATAACCTAAACGTCTCAATCTTACATTCTCGTAACGTCTCAATGTGACCCCAATATAACGTCTCAATATGATGTCCCCTGAATGTCGGAAATTAACATGTCCCGAACCTCTCAATCAGACATCCTCGTAACGTTGCATCTGACATTACCTACATGTCTCAAACTGACGTCCCCTGAACATCATACACTGACTTCCCATGAACGTGTCAACCGAACGTCTCCTCAATGTCTTCAACTTATCGCCTACTTAATCTCATTATCTAATGTCCCCCTGACGTGGCAAAACGTCTCAAACTAACTACCCTTTAACGTCTCAAACTGACGTTCCCTTGCGCCCTTTTATATTCTGAAACTTACTAGGTGGGAAAGTGACAAACTGAACGATGTCCCGTGAATGGTGTAACGTAACATCCCAAGAAGGTGTAAACTGACGTCCTCTTTACATAGAGATTCAACGGTTTCTTTTTGATGTTTTAATGAAAATTCCCTAAACGTCGGAAAGTTTTTGTGTTCCTCAATTGTTTCACGGATGGTTGCAGATTTTAAAAATGAATTTTGTGATGTGTAGTTCACGTATGTTAAATACCTAATGTTCATTTGTGCAAGATGTATCCCATTTAATAGCATTATTAATTTCGTTGATCTGATTTCTGATTTCAATGTGATACTATGAGTCAACGGTCTCTGTAATCGTAGCACTCGCCTAGACATTTTTCTTCAAATGTTATTGCCTCTTAAAATTCCCACTTTATTATTTCCGAATAATGATTTTTCGATGATTTTAATGATTTAAATTATTTTAACAACGTTATCAGTCAGAAGTGGTCATTGAAATTCTACATAGGTTACTAAAAGGCAATTGACATATGAACAAAAGACTAGGGAAAAGATACTTGTAAAACTGAACTTCAACGCATGCAGAAAAAGAATTAAGAAAGGGAAAAGAGAAAGACATTTTCAATTGTTTTTATTTCATCTCAAAGTATATAGTCACAAAGGCAGTACATATGCCATCTTGCTTTCTTGCTGAAGCCCGACACGTAAAACCAGATTGGCAATTCCTGGAACCGTGTTCCCTCCACGATGCAGCAGCAAGGGACTGGAGGGTTTACAGTCAATACACCATTTTGATGTTCAATATACCTGAAATGTAAATAGATTGATAAGTAATGATTTAAGTATTCAAACTTACTTAACAAATAAAAAACATCTTTTGCAAAATATTAAATCATTTACAAAGTGAATATAATAGTCCTACTTTGAAGTTATATCATTTCAAGTACTAATTCCGGAAAGCATAGAATATGACCTACGGTTATCTATAAAATCTATTACCTTGAAAATATAACTAAATACTTAAATGTAATTATTACCGCGTACGAAATAAGCACCTACTTTTGAGAAACTGTATCAGACTGTCCAAGACTGTCGTCTAAAAATGGCTACCTTCCCTTGAGACCTAGAGACCATGTCTTCTGAAAGAAACTGAACCTTTTGTTAATGTTTGAAATATATTTACATGATATTTACACACATTAAACCACCACCTGTGTTTAATTAAAACTGAATTCGCACAGTTTGATGATAAGATTTACAAATTAACACAATGTAGATGTAACAAGAATAACTACATCAAAGTAGCGGAAATGTTTCAGTTGCGCATACTTAAAAAAAAAGCTCGCGTCATATGTGAACACATTAATTTGGATGAAAAATACGTCTACAACAAAGACTAGAACGTCTAATTTGAGCATCAAGGAATGTTTCGTTAAATGTTTAAATGGCATTCACTGGTTACTCGTTCGGATCTTATGCTCCCCACGACCCCGTTCAATACTAAACTCAGAAATTAGACGTTCTATATTCATAATGTCCTGGTTTTAACCCCTGCAGTGACGGAAAACTAGCTGCCAGTTGCCCGCGATCTGTCTTTCCACAAAGGTTGCGTCGATCTGAATATGTATGAACTTGTCCCCATCAACCAAACAGAACTATCTGGGGGAAAAAATACGTTAATGTTTTCAGAATGATAACTGCTCTTAATGTTAAGTATATTACACGTCGTATCAATAAGTTAAATAGTTGAATTTGTACCGAGAAGCTACTAGATTATTTGCAAGAGGTTTGAGGTATCAGAGAAGATAATAAATCAATCGGTCAGTTTACACTGCACAACAAGTCATGTTAAGAACTTGAACAACTTCAAATTATTTCAATAATCTGATGTTTTCAGTATAGAACATCAAACATATGCATAAGGTTTTTTGTATTGAACTTGACAGTCAATGTCATTTCAGCGGAGTAATACCACTTTTAAATCATCTTTCAACATAGATGGTAAAAATGCACATGTTAGATTTTCTATATCAAAATGCCCTGTCCATAACCCCTGCAAGTCATTCCGAATCGGAGCCACCCATGATGAACTGTTGCCAGTTGTCCGCCATCGGGCTCTTGTTTTGGGATGTCTCTGACGGCGCCTGTGTTGAAATAAACACACACATTATCATTATATTATTAAAGGAAAATGGTAAACTTACTTTTTTAAACTAGGCATAAATGTACCGAATATTCAACCATAAAGATAGAAGATGAATATTTTTATTGAAAACTGGAGAGATGATTTAACGGATAAAAGCTAAATTATCTTCATGCGTTAAAGTAACATATAAATACTTTCAATGAAATGGAATTCTTGCTTTTATCAAATATAAACAATAAAATAACTGCAAGTACACACTCTATACTGGGGTCCTCCTTTGGCGTGCGGGGCATGTTTCAGTGTATCAATCAAACACTTTTCTATGTCATGGAGGCTTGCTTTGGGAAAGTTTTTCACTGCAGCCCCTTTAAAATAATTATTTGATATATGTTGAATATTAACATAAAAATGGTTAGAGTTTGAATAAAAAATATTACAACTCCTGTACAAAAAAATAACGGTTATGCTTCTTTATCATAATAGACTTATTCAAAGGCAGTAGCGCATGCCAATATTTTGTAAAATTGAGAATGCCTAGATAATGTAAATCTATATCCTTAACGATCCGCACTCAGGTCATCTATTAACTAGGTATTTAAGGCAACATAAGTAAAACAAGTTATAGAGTTAATTCTTAAAGCTACGTATGTATGTAACGTTGCATTACAGTCGCATGAACATATGATATTACTAGGAGTACTAATACTATAAAGTACTACTACTACCTAATCACATGCTCTCGGTAGTGAACATAAAGTTGTTATGCACATGAAATGTTCGAAAATATTTCATGACGAGATAGTTTTTGCTTGGCAATAAACAATGACAAATGGAGAGGCTTGAAGGTGATGATGGTAGTGATATCGGAAATATCCGAATTTTGCTCACAGCCAGAAAAAAGAGAGAACGGTACCAACTGTGGTTAATCAATTATCACTTTGCAAATATAAAATTTATTAAATTGATTACGTAACGATATCGTGATAATAAACAATATCTAATATTTGTTCTCAGTTCTCAGTTGAGGGTTAAAGGCAATCCAAAAGCTACTAACATTACATACTAGCTGACTATTGATTGCTTGTATATCACCAGAACGACGCTATCCGTCTTACCATGTTTATTGTTGATTGAAGGCAAATTATACAGAATAATAAGAATTTCATTGCATCGATGAAAGCTGAGTGAGTTACTATGTCCATATATGCCTTAAAATAGCCAATCTTAACCGAAAAAGCGTGAATTTGTTGCTTATAATGGACAATTTGTTGGTATGAACATTTTCAAACTGAACAATACATACTGAGTATGACTCTGAAAATACTCAGGTCTTGAAAAGGTTTTTTGCCCTTTCTGCCCCGAAGGCTGTAATTGGCCCACAGCGCATTTGTTCCAATTTTGCGCAACATTTTCCTCATCATTTCAGCGAGGTTTGATCCCCCAAGGCATGTTAGGAATCGTAGCTGAAACGAAACGACATCATAATAGAAAAAGAGATGCAATCATGAGACAATGTTAATGATAATCACTAGCTAAACTTATGAATACTGGACTCCGACCCCTACTTTCCCCGGAAATATAACCAATACGAAAAACACAAGCCTAAAAAATGTTCTAATCGCAAAGAATTTTATCAATAATTTGCAGTTATAATGTTAACGACTATAAAATATGCAATAATAATGTCGTATGAATTTTTACTGAGAAATACTCGACGTGGCGTCAACCACTACAATGTTGTTATGAAGATCAGTTTATCGCTTGTGACACTCATTTACCAATTGCTTCCTACACTTCTTATTTTCAGTTATTTTAAGGCAAAGGTTTGTCATCCCCTCTGTGTCTTCAACAGGGGCATTGAGGACGTCATGAAGCAAATCTTCATCATCTTCATCGACACCCGATTGAAATGCGATACGTCTCAGCATGATCATGATCTCTCTCTGGTTTTCCAGAACCAATTCCAGCTTAGCGTTGTAGTCTAAAACAAACAATACTTTAAAGGTCATATGGCGTATACTTTGCCTTATCAGTCAACCCAATAAAATTGTTTATTGTGCAATAGTACTTATTCGTTGAAAGCGACGGCATTGAATAAGAATTTGTCCATGGCAATAAAACCGATAATGAGAAAAAAAAACAATGCCTGTTATGGGTTTGTGACAAATTGATGAGGTGACCATTGGTCTTCATAAAGTTTAATTAGAAGATAGATCTCAGTTGGAAGGGTCTGATTTATACCATTAAACCTCTTAATCTGTAATTACTTACCTTCCGAGCTCATTTGGTTCCTGGGATTACTACTTATTGGGCTTATTGGAATGGAATGGAATGTAGAGACATCGACGTCGTCTGTCGGCGTCGATGTCGGCGTCGATGTCACTGTGGGTGGATTGTGTTTTACCGCCTTCGCCCCCTGTGGTCTCGCTCGCTTCTGATTCTCATCTATAATAATCAAGTGATTACTTTTCAATTATTTAGATTTATTACATCAGTTCACTAAAGATTTTAGACATTTATACACAAAATACAAATTTTTCGCTCATGTCACTGTAAATAAGTTTGTATTTGAATATTGATCACAAATTAAAACTTGTAAAATATAACGAATCAAAATAGAATTATTTGTAAGGGATAACATTTCCTTAGCAATTTGAGATAGTATCCTTACCTTCAACACAATCTTCGTTCGCGTGTGTTGGATTTAGCCTCTTCCTCCGCGAGGGCATTGCCAGTTCTTCTTCATCCCCTTCCTCCAAGTTTGAGGTATCCTCGGCCCTCTTGGCAAGTTGTGATGCTCGTTGAAAATCATCTGTAGATCAATTAATATTTTATTCAAAATCATTTAATGAGTCAACTTCACTCTTTCGCCAACATGTAATGTTTACATGAACGACTATGTTTAATAAAAGATATTTAACAGATACCCGTGTAAATCCATTTGTTTTCAAATGAGTTCCAATATCTTATATTTACACTAAGCAGTTTGATAAGGCGCGTGTATGTAAGACATACTTTAATACTAAATATCCATATCATGAATAATTACACTCACCAACGTATTGAAAAACTCGTATTTCATATCTCTGCCACCGCCTCTTATCGGGATATTCACCCCTTTTCGCACGGATATGGGCCCCTGATTTGGGCCAATAGCAGAACTTTTGCTAAAATCAGAATGATATATCAACATGGTTCAGGAACTCATTTCTACAATCATTAGTTATCAACAACACATCATTCTGTCCTCACTGACTGTTGTCATCCTCATATATTTATCATCTTTATTTAAATTTGTAATAAAACTACAAATAAAGACCATGCTTACCTCCCCTATGGACTCAATCCAGGTACAATGCACAGTTTCTACAGTTTCCTCCCCAATAAACTCGACAACAGCGTACTGGGACATCTGTAATGAGTTGAATGCACCTTTATGTTATTGACCATAAATACAATCATTTATCTTCAGATAGAAGTGTAATTGATATAATTGGTATGATTGTTACTATTTGTGTACTTTATGAAATGCGATTAAAAGGAAACTTTCTAAATCGTAAAAATGGCTTACATGAAATTCAATATTCATGAAGGATTGCCATGAATAAAGATGTGTCATCTCCTTCGACAACCAAGGCCTTCCTTTTCAACTCATTTTCTGGCAGAACTCTCATTCGACAACGTACTGCGGATACTTTAAAAACACCTATTATTCTCGAAGCAATTGGCCTATTGAACAAGTCATGTGGTTTACTGTAAACTCTGCAAAGACACTTTCCCTCATTATTCTTTCCTACTACTATGCAACCGTTTCCATTTTCCAATACGAAGGCATTGTTGGGTCTCTTGTAACTCTTGGCCCCTAACGCTGGAGCTTTGGAGCATAGACTTGCTTCCTGTTCTTTTAATCTCCTAACAATCTGAACTAGTGGACTCTTCCCAGATCGAACCAACCTCTTTACTTTTTGCAAGTAGCTCTCAAATGCAAAGGCACTGAAAGTATCAAGACTGCCGAAAGTCTCAGCATCTGAAGCTATGTGGGTCAACATGTGCACATTGTATACTAGGAACTCGTCTCCATACAATAGTTTTCCTTTTTTCACAAAGTGAATCAGAAGTTGATGTGCACGGCCTAAACTCTCTGAAGTCATCGTCTTGCCTACCAGTAAACAAACGGCACAACTCAATTTCATGAAATGATCATAAAGGTCTTGTCTCAAGATGCCCTTAAGAACTAATTTCCCTGTGTAGAGGAGGAACTGCCTATATTCCGTAGCTTTCCATCTATCAATTTCCCTCAAACTCCTAGGTTTACGAGCAAATACCTCTGGAATGATATTCCTCATTGACAAAAGTCTTTTGCCTATCTCATCTACGTGCCCTGCTGACATCCTAACGTCCCGTTTACCTCTTATCCAAAGAAGTAACAGTCTTTTCATTACCCCTAGGCAGATTTGATGCATGTAATCTATTGGGAAGTCTTTAACCATGTCCATCTCCAATAAGCAAAAGGGTGAAACACCTCGATGATGCTCTGATTGCTCTTGACGCCTGAACGATGCATCAGTTCTAAAAATCAAATTGTCTACATCAGGATAGCATATTCTTCCAACCCAATGACCACGTTGCGTACATCTCTCGCACCCATAATACCCAGAATAAAGTTTGCAACACTTTACCATAGCACGAGCCGGTGCATCGCATATTATGCCCTTCAAGAGGACCTTTAATGTTCTATCTTCATACTGGAAACCATTGGTGAGAATGTCCTCTAACTCATCAATGGTGTCTGACAAAAACTCTAGATTGCTTGGTTTTCCGTTACACAATGTGAATGCTACGGGAAATACAATCTTTGGCTCTATACAAATTGCGCACAGCACAGGCCATAAAGACTTTTGAGAACTCTTAAACAGAGGCAATCCATCTATGTTGAATGATATTGGGACGTTGTCAATGTATTTACTAATGTCATTTGGATATTTGTTCAAGTTTTTCAGGAGTTCCGTTTTCAGGCCCAGAAAAAAATATTCATAATCTGTGGTTTTGACCGTTTTCACGTTTATGTCAGTGTTCAAAAGTGTTCGCGCAGTTACTGGAAGATCAGGGTAGCCTCTATTGCGTAATATTGCAAGTATTCCCTCTGTAGCATTGTGCTTTATCTGGTAAGTGTTAACCCACTTTACAAGATCACTTTCCAAGCAGCTAACATCAAGACCGATGTCTGTACTTTCATCCTCAGAATCGGATGATAGTATTCTATGATTGTCTATTTCATCCCAAACAGCCTGTGCTTCACTACTTGACCTAAGCTTCTCGGTACCAAAACTGGAAGGTTGAACATCATCGCATCGATGAGTTGTTCGTAATTCAGAATCGCTATCAGAATTGCTATTGAGCAGGTCAGAACAGTTGCTACCGCCTCTATGTCTTTTAGCCGCAATCCATATTTTCCTGTAAATACGCGTTTTTTTCCCTCCTTGGTCGCTCATCCTGCAACATTACAGGTTAAAGTTTACTTAAACAATTAATATGAGCTTTTGATGATTATTAGAATTAATATAAATATGATAACCCACGGTCATTACGTATCAATGATAACTACCCACTATTTGAAAAAGCATGATTTGTCGAGATAACAGTCTTGAGTACCGTATTCGACTTAATAACCGCCCACTCCCCTATAAGCGCCCACCCACCACGTTTTTGACTGAACAATATGAGTCCTGATTTAGCGCCCACCCCTCAACATTGCGTACCTTGCATGCTGATTCATCGAAGAGATTTTTTCAGTCTTTCAATAAGTCTTTTATTTCCACTAAAGTGAAGAATATTCAATATTTCAAGACCCCCAGCCACCATCAAAATGATAAAGGTTACAAAACCATATTTCAAAGACATGTGTATCGTAAGAAAACACTTTGAAGACTAAACTTGAGGACAATTTTTATCGTTTTAACAAGCGCCCCCTTTTACCAATTTTTTAAGCGCCCCGGGCGCTTATCACGTCGAATACGGTATCATGAAGGAAGTTGTCATCATGAATATATCAACTGAAATTATCGTGTATGACATTTTAGCATTTTCCAATTTAAAATGATTTGAACAGCGGACCAAGCTGGATAAGATCCAAGACATAAGATCTCCCTAAAATCTTTTTGCTTAACACAATATTAACACATAAAACATTGTTTATAAAGATTCAGAAATGTGGGAAATAGAAGGAAATGTTTGTGGAGAAGTGGGGATAACGGATGACTGTGTGAAAAAAGAACTCACACACCTACATGGCACAATGCATTTTCTTTCAACACCTTTGCTTTCTCCAGAACTACTGCTAAGTCCAATGTACTCCCATTCGAAATGCTGTGCGGGATGGTCGAACATAGATTCGTTGCAAATGGGGCATTTGTAATTGTTCACGGGGGTTAATGGAAGGGGAATTGTGTTTTTATCAATAGCATGTGGGGATAACGATGGATCGGATAATACATGATGACTAAAACTCCTATTCATTGAAACATGGGGGACTGGGTTGGGAGTTTCCACTGAATAAAACGGTCGTCTCAAATCAGGCTCCGATTGAACTCTGGCGAGACTCATCGGGAACGATACCGAGGGCAATTTAGGAAACACACATCTGTCATAATGTGTCAGATCAAAGAAGGAGAATGGGTCTGTGAAAACGTGGGTATCCAAATGATTAAAACTGTTTCCACTACTTGCAGTTTCTGCTACAAAAATCCTATTTAAATTTGACATGTTATACTTATATCAATATTTGTCCTCTGATATCTTCTTCACGTCACTCTGGTCTGCAAAGCAATATATGAACAATATCAAAAGGCGCCATGCAAGCTGAGGGTATTTTAACCTGTAGTGGTGATTTTTATTGTAATCTGAAGACATGATACATCCAAAATTGGCTTAAAGTCATTGTCTTATTTTTGCAAGGCAAATTGTAATGCATGTCGGACAAATAGTTCACCACCCACAGAAATCTTTCCCCTGACGTTTGCAACAATTTTCAGAACTCAACAGGCATTCTAGCCCTCAATAATTAAGTTCAAACTACCCTACCCTAATATTACGTGTTTTGCGAGCGTTAGTCCTAACCACGTCATTTCGCTAAGGCCGTGACGAAGAACACACAAAATTTCCCAGCTGAATATCCAATTCAAATAGCTAAAAGCTTACCCTTTTTCAAAAACTGAAATAACATAAAGGTGGTAAACTCAATGAAGAATGCGTCTGTCATAAGTATCGGCGCTACAGTTACTAGATTTCGGTGTTTCGCACTCGCGATGGGATTACACTTGATTCGGTACGTCATCGATCTGAAACGGCTTTAATTACGCCAATAAGCTGCTTCATCCAAAACTGTAAAACGGGCATAAAATTGAAAATCTTTGCAAATACGACAAGAAATATTCATGTTAGTGATCAGATTTTGTTCGTGAAGAATATTTAGTTCAGTTTAGTTGCCTTACAAAAATGAGACTATGACTTTAAAGTTTATGCATAACTTGTGAGATGTAAGTATCAATATATCAATCAAATAATCAAATTGGTTCCATGATGCTTTTAATAAAACATATTATACATCTCGGTCAGCTTGACGTCAGAAAGTTGATGTCATCGCCATTCCTTTTTTATAACGATCCTGTATCCCACTGTCTCCACCTTATGCTATTTAAATACTCGGCAAAGTCCCCATATTTATGTTCTAAAAGATGTGATGCTGAATTATTCGAAATAAAAAAACGGTTATTTAATTCCCTTTATTAAGTAAACTTGAAAAAATGACCGCGTAAAAAAGGTGATTTATGAATACATCACTCTGCAAATAACCAAAGTCGTTATCATACGAGCATGAATAGTCGACTAAATAATCGAGGAAATTCTATACAGCATTACCATTCATGACTCATTTTATAGCATTGCATTTATAAATTCCAAATGAAGCACCCATAAAATAACATTCCAACTTTGTTAAACTTAACATATTTTGTACGGGCGGATTGAAGTTAATACGATATATGCGTATGGGGCAGTTGCATAAGGAATTACAGTTCCTGAAATTTATGAGATAAATGAATAACTTCGGAGTTTTTCAAATGATTTGATGAGTAAATCTGTTTTTAAACAAACACTAAAAAATGTTATATATTCATTCAGGTTGGAACAAGACATTGAAATATACAAGATATATTATAGACTTTTAAAAGATAGATTTGTTAACACTAAGAGTTTAAAACCGATTTATATTTAGAAAATAAATACATCAAGATAATATGAATTGCTCTTGAGCATCAGCAAAGTTTACAGCAAAAAGTTTACTTAAATTTTATAATGAAAGCAAAGGCATGTTTATGACAGGCAAAAAAATGTTGCTGTCATCTATCGTTTAGTCAGATCTTGATTCCAGATACATTTGCCACAAAGCATGTTAGCATCTTGTTCTCTAGACACACCCCGTCTGTCAATCAAATTTCGCGCGTGCGTACGAAGGAGCCAATTAGTGTTGCGTTAGTCCAAATGTATTTCGGGGGACCTACATGTAGCGGCGATGGGCGTTTGAAAATGTTACCGAAAGTTTCTTTACGTGGATGTCATTGCATAAGTGTTTCCAATTATTGAAGGATTACCATTAGGAAAACGCATGGATAAACAAAAATTCTAAAAAACCGCTCGCGATTCTAAGGAATGCGATAAGGTGAGAATTTGCATGAATCATGCCTTTTGAATTGTTCTCTTCAACATGGCATTGTACATATTAGCATAGTTTTAAAAAAACCAGCTCAACAGCGGCGTTGAAAGAATTTATATATTCTAAACGCCGAATCTTGTAGGAATGACAAGCATGCATACATTAGCTATTCTATAGAGTTTTAGTGCTGTATTTCATATGACATAAAAAGTTAGGAAATTTTTATGAATGTTTATCGATGTACTGTGAACAGTCGCCGGGTCTTTACCCTCATTGAAATGAATAATTGCCTGCTTTGAAGAATTGCTGGGAATGAGTAATAAAATGTAACCAAACTTGCATGTGCCTCTTTTTAAAACAATTCCGGCATATTAGAAATACATTTCGGCAATTAAACTCATGGCGAGAACTAGTATATATCGTTATCCAATATCAATTAAAAGTTTATATTAATGTTTCTGTTTAGATTTGACATTTAGATAAACATCTTGCTTCGGAAATAAATACTTTAAGAGCCACTCCGTGAGTTGTTAGGGTCATATATGCCAAACTTAATCAATGGTGTCATTTGATCATGAAGTATCGACTGTTACACTTACCAAAAAGACACATTTTAAAGCTCATTGCTTTTTACAGTGACAATATGAAGGTAGAGCATCGCAAATATGATCGAAAACCGGACAGTGGCGCGCGTCAAATAGTCAAATGTAATTTTGGAGACTTATCTAAAACAGCCAGGAGGGCAGTTAGGAGTTGATAGTGTTTAGTAGGTTATAAAACTAGTATCCAGGTATATCGGACGTGATATCTAAAATCAACAGTCCCAAAACCCAATTGCACTTTTGGCAAAAATTGCAAAACGTATCACAATACGGCATCAAATATCGCAATATATCGTTTTTTTCTGGCAATACCAAGGCAAACCCTAATATCTACACCTCTGTTCATTTATAAGGATGTTTTTATATTTTCCTGGGAAACCCAGTATTTCTCATATATGTCTTTTGGACATGAAAAGTTAAGATATTTTGATTTCATATCACCATATGACATTTATGTTCGTATCAAATGTAAATAATATGTTACGAAAATCACGGAGGGGCTCTTTAATGAATGATTCCTTATAAGTGCAGGGGCGATTTTTCTAAAATATATGCAGTTATGAAGTTAAGCTATCATTTCTGAATTGCTGAAAATATATGGAAAGTATAACCATTTTCACTAATAAACAGTTGAGCAGTCAAGAGCGTACACATTCACCGTTTTTACTTGACGATATACCGTAATTCCTTTAATAAACGCCTCGTGTTCATAAATTTCAAATTCCATTTTGACAAGGTGGTTATTCACCACAGGTGATAATTG
>OV121081.1:59397856-59534856 GCA_921293015.1 Phorcus lineatus
GAATAAAGAACAATGAATAAGGCAGATTATTAGTTTTGAAGAATATAAACCAGTTTTGTTCACATTCTGGACCTTTTTTTGGTGGTCATTTGTTATGTTTTATGATAATGTTTCAGCCCATCCTTCAAAACCTAAAGAAGGATGGTTTATAACTGTCTATTTTAAAATGACTCTCCCAAAACTTTCGTATATCTTTCTGACCCTCCCCTGAAAACACACCCCACCCCCTATATTATAACCGGTCCCTAAACGTTGCATCCATATTCATCTTTGGCATGTTCAAACATCCAATACTTTTTGCATGTAGGAGTTTGATGTGTGCAGTTAGTGAATAAACTTAATTATTAGATAGGTATTTGAAATGTGGAATTTATAAATGAAGTAAATTTATCAGAAAAAGCGTTTTCTTCTGGCATTTGTAAAAAAAAAAACCCACAAAAATGCGAAACGTAGCTTTATCTCTACTTCAAAATCATTACGATAAAAAATGAAACTTCTTTTTAAGAGCCATCAAATATTTGTTAAGATACTGACTTATTATTTTAAATCATATATGTTTCAGTCACCATCCCATTATGGTACCGACAATATATGTATCACCCCAACTAGGGATTCCGAAATTGGAATCCTAAGTTATGAGATAAATCAAATAGATCTTAAAGTTCATAAATACTACTGATATATCGCCGATGAAATGCTTCACTTCTCATTCTTGTCTTATTTTACCTGGTTTAAACTGTGTTATGTTATAATCATGCTCTTATGAAATACATGTAGATATTGGAATTTCCCCTTGAATTTTGTTTCCACAAAAAGCTACCCTGATAGGACTGTCCTTAAAATTCAACAATTTCTTCACGTATTCGTTTTTTTGTACCAAACATGTTATGAATAATATGACAACGACTGTTCAGTACCGTTTGTGTTGTTTTCCCTTCCTCTCTGTAACCATATTATGGATGCACACCTATCTACTTCTATCAAAACATTCGGTAAAATAAATTCGTCATAACGTTTCGTCAAGGAATATGTTAGTCCTGTGTAGGTTTTACGCATCTCGTCATCGGCTCGTTGAATTAAAACTAAGGCGAGACTGATGTATCACTATATGTCGCTATTGACAGAAAGTTATAACATACACAGGGCTTTAGATAATTATTTGGATTCAGGGGTAATTCACTCTTCAAAATGAGAGTAATTGAGGTTTTATCGTTTTCAGTTCATCATTCCAAGTTAGCATCTCTTTCTATGCTAGTCGTTGATTATATTTTCCACACGTTTAATCTTTTAATGAACGAGAGGTTTCTCTTTGATGAAATACATAACTTGGTAATCTTTGTTTTCACACAGGTTGGCATCAAGTTGGCTACTATTCGAAATGTAAAGATCACACATGTACAAATGAAACTTTATTTTGACACTTTATTTTGATCACTCATGTAATCAAATATCTTACTCGTATGCTGGGAAAGTTATGCGTATCTGTCACTCATTGATTTCATTTTTAATGCGTATATCTGAATTACATGTGCGTATTATACGCAGATACGCATCTTATCTGGAGCCCTGAAATACATTGACAATAATTAACATGTTTATAATCCTTACAACATACACTCTGTCATTTTAATAGGATGGGAAATATTTAATTAACATGATTTAGTCTCTTAATAGAAATCACTCGTCACGACGTGCATGTCCAGACGCAACTACAGGAGGTTGCCATTGACTTATACATCGTGGTTAAGAAATTAGATTATTTTATTTAAAAAAATGGTTAAGTAGTAAATAATGACCGGGTGACTAACGATTATGGCATAACGCGAGGCTAAATATTTGATTCAGAAGATATAAATTGACATAACTTTACACCTATATATTTCCATGTATATATACATATACATTTATATATATACCAGGGGGAAAACAGTACAGACATGACACAACAAAATGAACAGTTACAGGCAGGGATCCTCGTTAGCTCAAATGGTAAAGGCGTTACTCGTCAGGAAGGATGTCCCGGGTTCGAATCCCACTTTCGCTAATGTCAAGTCTTATATACTTAATTTGTAAAACTTTACAAGTCTAATCGTTTGTGTAGGTTGAACATCTCTTAACACCCACCTGCGCAGTTGGTGGTTAATGCATATAGCCTTCAACTAAAAACAAAGGACCGATTTGAATGATATGTGATAGTGCCCTAGGGCGATATGGAGAAACAATCGATGATTACGTCATAAGAGGTTGATATGACAATGACCCGATGTTAAAAGAATGGGAACATATCACACCTAGGTGTGTAAGATGAAATATATAATTTGTACTTCACGAGGCAAACTATTTTACTTCGTCTTCCTTTGACGGCAGCTTTAGTCATACTATGACTGCAAAAGTAAGATAGATATATTCATGAGCTTTCTAAAAGAAACCTAATTATTACGTATTGCTGATGAATTATATAAAAATGATAATAATTGGGATCTTTACGTCTATATATGATGTACTATATGTAATTAGAAGTTCAAATTCGCTTGACAGTATTAAAATTAAATCTATCCGTCACATCTCAACTCGTTCGATACATTTAGATACATGTCGACATTATTATAATAGTAATGATTAGTTCTGAAAAAATATGATAAGAGCAAAATGTAGCCTTTTGATTGAACTCATATTCACATTCAATAATTAGAAGCCAATTACATAACGAGTAATTATTAAACGAAGCCAACATAGCAGTAAGCTTTCAGAGCATCTATTTAACAATTCCATGTTTTTGCCAGGTTGAGTATCGTCTCATTCATTGTCTCAGTCGCTGGGCCTGTTTGAAGATCGCCCTCGAAGATTAAATTTAATTGTTATTCACATATACGAGCTGATGATAATGCTTGGACAGATATCAGCCAAGCAATGTTTTATTGACAATCGAACCAATCTACACATTTGTGAACTCAGAAACATTTTCAAAATCAAGTATCATTTTAAAGACGCGCTCCTTCGAAAGGTTTGTAGTTTTTGTATTGTATGTTCAAGTTTTATGTGGATTAATGCTGTAACGCGCTGTTCGAAACGAAGCCACAAAGTAAACGCTCCGACTATGCTTGGGAGCACCTTCGCTACAATAGCAAAATTCCTATACTTTCCGGGTTGAGTTCCTTGCGGGATTCAAACCCTCAGAGTCAGGCAACGCCACCAGCGTTGACCGTATACCGGCAGCTGACAAACTAGTCTATCTCGCCTTGACGAAAATCAAGGTACAAAAAGTGTTTATTCAGCTGTTTTTACATTCAATATCCCCCCTGAAAGATGTAAAACGGCAAAGTAGGCCTACAAATATATGTCTTATTTGCAAATACAACAATATTTTAACCCAAACGATTAATCTCTGAGAATATACAATTTCTTTCATTAATGACATTGTGTCATCAGAAATGTCGCAAAAACTGTATTTATGCATGTGGATGGATAATACCGCATTCAAGTTGTAAGTATCTGTTAAAGATGATTTGTTTGACAATGGCGATAAACTTTTTATAGCACTGCTTAGTAGTTCTACTAATTAACGTATTTGTCATTTTGTTATATTTTAGAATAGAGTAACCCATTGTTATGAAATATCTCAAAGGCCAAAAGTTCATTTCCCTTTATATCTGTTCGAATTTTTTCACATAATTCAGTTCTGTTATTCCATTCAAAATTAATGTCAAAATCTCTTATGACCATTCTGTAATTAGATGAATTTGTCCAATCCAAATGCAATTCCTTTCAATAATGCACGATATCCTTATTTTTATTTAACCTGTCCCTATCAGTCTAAGTTGTTTTTTGCGTTAACTTGAAACGTGAAAATAAAAATAATCTCTGTAACAATAATTTTAGGGAATGAACAATTTGCTCATTTTGGTTGTTACTATTTAACATAGATTTCCCAGATTAACAATTCCCGAATGCTAAGGCTACTATTTGTATTGTAATTCTGATGAAGCTTTTGTCATTTTTTTTGCCACAATATCTTTTATCTTAATTCATTTATGCTCATACACGTGTATACTCAAACAACTTGAATTGTAATATCTTATCAATGTATCTTGATATTAGTTGGTTATCGCACAAGCAATTTGGCAGCTTTAGGCGAATGTGGACGCCATCCATTGTTTATCAATCAAAGCTTAGGGTAGTAGGTTGCTGGTTAAAGAAAGTCAGCATGAATTATAATAGATATGTAGAGCAATGTTTGTTTCTTATGAAACAACATGATGGCATAGGTTACAAAATTTGGGCAACAGCTTTTAGAATGTTTTTATTTTCTTGAGGCTTAGGATTTGTATGGATTAGTAATGTAGTTGGACATAGTAAATCATTTATGTTATGCAACGTTTATTTGACATGTATAAACAATGCTCGAGTCAATATTCAAGCTAAAATTGAAATATATTTTACTTGTATAAATCTGTACAGCTGAGAAATTTACAAACTTTAGATGTTGCTCAAATAATTTTGAAGTTGACAAATACAAACATGTCCAGAATCCTAACCCTGCTGATTTTATATGTCCGTATTGCGGAGAGAGCGAAGAAGATTAATATCATGTTATGTATTTATGTCCATATTTTGCAAAAATTCGTGAATATTGTTTACCGATTTATTCTAAAAAAAATTTCATTGGCTCTTACGATTACAAGTGTAGGTTATTACCAATTTATCATCGCATTTACTCAACTTTTTATTTCCCTGTTATCAACAACCCACAGTAATCTGTTGCTCTGCTTTGCCACCTACTTACATAATATAAAGTATTTAGATGAAGATAGCGCTCTGGTATTATCTTACATACAATGGAATACTGTATTTCTACTCTAAGCCTCCTGGCCCCGAAATGCAATAAACTTCTGTTCTGTTCTGTATCTTCATATATAACTATAATGTAAATGTGTTTTCTTCTTTTCACGAGAAGATTTGATGTTTCCTTGCAATGAGGTCAATCAAAGGGGCGATAAGTTGGATATTTTAATGCGCTTCACCGGTTATATAGCCTACTTAAATATATTCTAGGACGTATGTTAGGGTAATAAATTATCATAAAACACTTTCACATTAAAGTTAGAATGCTTTTTTGATTAACTTTTTTAATGCAGACTATAAAGTTATCAGATTTTTAAAAGGTGGTTTTACCAAATGAATTGTTGATGGGTCAATTGTATTTTTGTCATGGGAGGTCCTATAAAGAGGTTTTAGATATGATTACATCAGTAAGTAATATACTTTGATAAAAATTCGGCATTAACTGTCCCGATTTGGATTATATAATGGGATCCTTATTTGTTTGGTTTTTTGGTTTTTCGCTGTTTTATCTTATTACAGGTTCTGTATGAAGAAAACAAGTTTTACATATGACCTCCTTTAACTAGCAAAATGTGCAAAATGAATCCCTGCAAAACATGAAATCTTTGATTTTTGCTCAAGTAACACTAATACTAAGGTACACGTTTTACCCGTACTCGTCCACATTGAGACGTCAGTAAATCTGTCTATATGTCGGACATTTGGGCATTACTTACATCGACCAGTTCGTGTGTTCCCCGTCTAATACAGTTGGTAACAAGTGTATATTTGATATGTAAAATTGCACGTTAAATTCGTATTCACCACATTTTCAGCCAGTCCAAACACGTCGTAAGACAGATCATAGTCGTTGTGAATTAAACCTATGTCCTATGTAAAATGCACACCCATTTCTATCATTAAGGCGACGAAGAATGGGTGTTGCAATTTCGAACATCACTACAAATGAATTCATCAAATATGTAAATCTTGAATTTTCATAATTATTTAGGTGAGCGGAAGTACTGATATTATTATCATGCCTTTATACTTAACAATGGGTTGTAGTGAAAAAAGACAATGTGAATCCTGATGAAGGGGCAAGAATTAGCCTAGAAACGCTGTGAGGAATATTTTGAAAAATGTTCATACATAAAATTGTTTTATATTAATAGGTTTATTCAGTAAAAAACTTTTAATATCCTCTTATTGCGAACAATATCCCTCCGATGTTGCTTATTTCACTGCAAGCTTATTACAACGTTAGCTTAGTTACATGGTATTACTCTTTGCGCTCGGCTTTTCTTGGGTAAGAATGTGGTCAGAGGCTTTAACCTGACCAATTCACAATTTTCCTCGCGCGTTAGATTTGTTTGAACATTATAATTAAATGCTTAAATACAATGTTGTTGGAAGGTTGAACTTTAAACTTACTAATTCACAACGTCCTAGTAATATTTGCTTTGTACTCTGCATAGACGTTTGGTTTTGGCGTTTTAATACAACGTTGAATGAATGTTGGTCTTAAACGTAACCAAATCACAACGTCTTTGTAAATAAAATTTCAACGTCGCATAGACGTTAGATTTCGACGTTTAAATACAACATTCAATGAATGTTGGTCTATAACCTAACCGATTCACAATGTCTCTGTAACATGTATTTTCAACGTTGCATAGACGTTTGATTTCGACGTTTGAATACAACGATTTTTAAATGTTAGTCTTAAACCTTACCAATTAACAACGTCTTTGTAACATGTATTTTCAACGTTGCATAGACGTTTGATTTCGACGTTTAAATACAACATTCAATGAATGTTGGTCTATAACCTAACCAATTAACAACATCTTTGTAACATGTATTTTCAACGTTGCATAGACGTTTGATATTGACGTTTAAATACAACATTCAATGAATGTTGGTCTGTAACCTAACCAATTCACAACGTCTTTGTAACATGTATTTTCAATGTTGCATAGACGTTTGATATTGACGTTTAAATACAACATTCAATGAATGTTGGTCTATAACCTAACCAATTCACAACGTCTTTGTAACATGTATTTTCAACGTTGCATAGACGTTTGATATTGACGTTTAAATACAACATTCAATGAATGTTGGTCTATAACCTAACCAATTCACAACGTCATTGTAACATGTATTTTCAATGTTGCATAGACGTTTAAAATTGACGTTTAAATACAACATTCAATGAATGTTGGTCTGTAACCTAACCAATTCACAACGTCTTTGTAACATGTATTTTCAATGTTGCATAGACGTTTGATATTGACGTTTAAATACAACATTCAATGAACGTTGGTCTGTAACCTAACCAATTCACAACGTCTTTGTAACATGTATTTTCAATGTTGCATAGACGTTTGATATTGACGTTTAAATACAACATTCAATGAACGTTGGTCTGTAACCTAACCAATTCACAACGTCTTTGTAACATGTATTTTCAACGTTGCAAAGACGTTTGATATTGACGTTTAAATACAACATTCAATGAATGTTGGTCTGTAACCTAACCAATTCACAACGTCTTTGTAACATGTATTTTCAACGTTGCAAAGACGTTTGATTTTGACGTTTAAATACAACGTTTTTTTGATGTGGGTTTTTAACCTAACCAATTCACAATGTTTAGTTGACGTTTTGTTTCAACGTTGCAAAGACGTTAATCTTCAACATTTGAAAACAACGTACAATAAACGTCGTGGAAACATTGCTTTTTAACTTGACTAATTCACAACGTTCTATTAATGTTATCATATAACGTTGGATGAATGTTAAAGAGACACGTTGTCTTTCCTACGTTGTAGTTACGTAAAAAAAAAACCATTACCAAACCACAACGTTGTCACAACGTTGGCCAACGTTGTCTGTTTGCTGGGGTAGTACTGTATATTTAGAAACCGCATCACATAAAAAGTTAAGTTAACTCCCAAATTATATGGAATTCATTCCCTACACGTCAGTACTCCTTGATAAACCTTGTTTGTTATTTTACTCTTTTTTCATTTTTAAATATTATGTATTTATATTAATAAAAGCACATCTTTATACTCATATCCTTAAAATAAGCAGTTCAGGTTTTGTTTTCCTGAACGCCGGGTATAAATGCAAAATTCATATACAATTATTTATCTACATATTCAACTCCTAGAGTCCCATTATTTTAACGTGCATAACTATTTCTTGCCCATTTAATATTTTAATGTCACATCACTGTCTCAGTAGCACAGTGCTACTGCTACTTCATCTTGGTAGCATTTATTACCTCCCTTTGCTGTTAGTAATCCTGCCGCTTAGAGTTCAAGCCCAGGTTTTTGCTTAAAACTTTTGCAGATCTTATAACTATAATCCTATCCCATAATGCCTATATCCTGTCACATGATCTTAAAAAAGCACAGGTAGTGTTTGGGATCTCTGGTTGAGTGTGTTAGCAGCCTCCATATTGGAAAAAAGTCTCATTCCTCTGACTGTAAATTTAACATAGTACACAGAAACACAAATGTGAATTTTGCATCACTTTTACTTCACTGTTCTTCTATACTGAACTTCCATTATCAATATTGTTCATGTAAATTGGCATTGCCTCTTGTTAAATATAACTTTCTCCAATGAAAGTCATAGTAGATAAATAGTGTTGTGAATGCTTCATCAATGCATTGTATCTTGTATCAAAGTTACATATTTTGAATATAAGTAATGAAAGCTATTTTTCTATTTCATTCTAGTTTTTCAAATTTCATCCACTCAACGCCTTTAATGTTCAACGAAATACGAATATTGTCAACTGTATTACTTAACCCAACGAATAAATCCCTGTGGATGCGAGTGATGATCTTGTGTATTTCTTGCGTCTACAAACGGCGTTTAAAGAAGTGTAATTAGTAAATGGAATATAAACACGCGTAAAAACAAATCTAAAACCTTTTGCAAACTTTTCATTGACGAAGTTAACTAATTCAAATTAAAAAGACTGCGGTTACGCTGAAATAAGACACTACATCGTGGTCACGAACTTAGGATTGCAGTTATTCATATTGTGAAATACATAAGCGTTTGCTGTACCTGGCATAGCTTTAAATGCTAGCATGTTTATTATCCTATTGACTAATTGATTAATTCCAATGGTTGGATTAAAGATTATGAAACTGTCGATTACAACGAGGATTGGTGTACTCAAGCTGTTCAAAGATGTGTTGTCGTTGCTGTTGCATAATTACTAATTAGTAAAAGTTCAGAACAGTACTTTACTTTACAGCGAGGAAATTTCATTGGGATGTTCAGCATAGGCAGCAAATGAAAATAAAACTTCTTTTGTTATCAACTTTTTTTATGATTCACTTTGATATTCTTCTGTCTAAAGCGGTTTTTACATCTCTTACAAGTTTGACCTTTAAAACTTTCCTGAGAATCTATTATGTGTTAAGAGAGATCAAAAGGTTTGAAATATCTCCATGTTTTAGAACGACTTCAAAAAATTTCATTCCATGTTAGTTTGTTTGAATTCGATAAGGAATTCATTTTAACCTGTATGTTTTTAGCAGAATCAAACGAAGAAAATTGTTAAGAATACAAAATATGAACTTCTGTTGTCTTTAAACTCAGCATTAATGTTTCTCGAATGCAATTAACCAGCATGAAATTAGACTTGTTACATCCTGTAAAGATTAAATCAAAAGTATGAAATCGAATCAATTAACACTAGTAATTTCATTAACTTTTCAAACAATAGTTCCTCATTACGAATTGTCACTGAAAAACATTTTTCAGTTCTCAATTCGTTAACACAAACACAAGTAGATGGTAGATGTACTGTCATCCAACCTGCAAATTGTCAGTATCTTACATTAGCTTCGTAAAAATTATTTTATAGAAATAGAATTTTAAAAAGTCTTAGAAGTTTCAGTATACTGGAAATGAGTATGATTTTATGTGACGGCTGTGCGTCACACTAATTATTGGATGAGTGAAACCCTTCAGCTATGAGAGACATAAAATTTGATTAGAGCCTTTTTGATCAACATCCTTTTCAAGAACAAGGTATTCCTTTCCAAAAAAATCACTATATGTTTCAAATGCCAATCTTGTAATGAAATAAGGATATAAATCACTCATGACGTATATTACGGTAATTGTATCTGGTTCAATGTATTGAATGCTCGAAGGTCAAACTTTGACGAAAATATATCCACTTCAACTTTGAAAATTCATTCTGAATAGCTATGAAGGATATTAAATAGTTATGAGCTGTAAGAACACATTGCTTATATTTAGTAACTCATTTGAATAAGTAATTGCTTACAAAATTTCAGAAAAGGAAGCAAACTACATATTTCATTGACACGTTTATTGTTATACAGCATTATATTTCATTATTGTTTTGGTCATTTTTAAAACTTTCGTTTGTGGTAGTATGATTTTAATATGCCATTTACAAGGAAACAATTTATTTCAAAAGGAGTTTCTTTGTCTTTGTCAATGAATTGTCTTTGGTACATGTTCCTAATTGACCCGTTGAATGCTTGGAAGTTACACTTCTTTGAATCATTTCAAAGAAGAGAATGCTTCTTATGCCACCAGTGTTCATGCTGATAGTTTCTCGTAGAAACCTTTAACCTTTAGCTTGCTGGAATATTTGGAGATATATATTGACAAGTTTTATTACTCGCCAATATTTGAAGATATATATTGACAAGTATTATTACTCGCCCGTGTAAGATAATGCAGTGTTATATTTATACGGCGATATTCAACTAGTGTAATACCGCTGCACGTATGACGTCACAATATTGTGTGGTTGTGACGCTTTCGCACGTTTTATACGTAATCATTAACTCGTTTGATAAAAAAGTATTAAATGGAAGGTCGTTTAGTATCCTCTATTTATCAAGTCATACCAACTATTAATTCCAAGTCAGATATCTATTCCGCCATGTCTTGACATTTGAAATTAGAGAATAAATATTGAAAATAAGGATCAAATCAATCATTGCTTTAAAGGTTATATTATTTTGACATTTCATGTGATAAAAGAGGAAATTGAATAGTTTCATTAACAAGAATTCAATTTTACATTTTCCTTCTGTTTTCACCCATTGATTATTAATTAAAAAATCTATGAGGAGTAAAGTTCAGAATGATATTCAAAGTTCACAAAAGAGACCCTTTTATGATTAGGTTGGTAGCATAATTCCATGCCAAATACTTATCTTATGTTTAGTCTGATAGTGATGAAAAAATAACCTTATGAACGATAAAATAACATCAGATATCTCGTTTGGTTTTGTAATTACAAAAACGACTTGCACAAATCTGACCTTTAAGCTCGCGATATGTTACAGAGAGGAACAATTCTTAAAAGTGTACTACCCAAAAAAAAAGAAACTTTTAAGCCATTTTTCAAAGAATTTGATGCTTAACGTTTAAAGCAAAATTATAATTTTATTTCAATGATAACAAGGTGAGAATTTTTATAGACGATGTTTACTAACACGTTTGCACTGGTTTCGTTGTGTTTTACTTTTCATTAGTTCACAATGTGGAGTCTAAGCCATAACTTTAAAGGCTATCATTTGCAAAACGTTTGCCTGGTATTCTTCAGGCGATGCAGTCTGCTTTGCAAATTTCCTTCCCACTCTTCCTGCATTACAATAGTCGGTTACAGAAGTATCTGAGACGTAAAGGGACGTTGATGTTAACGTCAATCGAGTTTATCCAATCTAGTTCTATTGGGGTACAGATCTAAGGTGTTGATTTGAGGTTCCAATTGACAAGGTAGTGGACCATGACGCATGTTGCTTATGTAATAGCATAATCATGCTGGAACAACCCCCACTGTTGATCAACGATCGGTTGCATGTGCAGTCCGAAGAAGTTGTTGATGAACTGGTTTCCTGCTTAATACCCCCGAACACCACTTAATCAGATCGTTTTGTTCTTGATATAACCCTTCATACTATTTCAGCCAAATCTGTCTACCTTACCATTGAAATTGTTGACAAAATGTCCGTTTTTTTCAGACGGTCAATAGTACAAAGACACGTTATTTTCCATCTCCCCATAGCAGACGAAATTGTGATTCACCACTGAAAAACACTTTACAAATGTTTCTCAGATTTCAATTCTTGATTTTGCGTTCTTAAAGCAATAACAAACTTGGAAATGGTAAAAGATTCGGCAGATAACTAACCTTCTTAGTCGAATATGCTCTTCACGAGAACGATTTCGGTAACTTAAGCCTAAAGTAATTCTCAAACGAGATATGTGTTGTGATATTTATGGTTTTGACAAAATGTTCACGCAAGTGATTAATTGTTCGTATCATATAAGAATTAGGTATAATGTCCTTTTGCCAATGTCTTTGTCCTTAATTTGACATTTGTTTTAACGTTTCATAATATTTCATTAATAACTTTCGAAAATAATTCTGTAAAATTTAAAGATAAAATTAACATATGAAACTTTAGAATATGACCATTTCGTAATTAATTTCGTAAAATAATTTCGTAATTTATTGTTAACTGTCACTTATATTTGGTGTCATTGATAATTCGTTACTTGAAACAGTTCGATAGATTCGCCAAATATGGCCGATCGTTGATCTGATATATCGAAAATAACTATTTTAAATTAGGGACAATATGAAAAGGAATGTATAACTTCAATATACAATTGATGTACATTTAAAAAATGCAAAACAGTGTGTTGTCAATATGTTGATAACGAGACAACGACAAACATTTTTATTCAATTTTATAAATATGAAAATTCCTCTCATTGCTTGCTTTGATCAAAAGTTGTGATCATCCAGCCTCATGTCAATTCACAGCTTATGAATACTATACTATACTCGCATATACTCCATCATTAAAGGCATTAAAAAGGCTCATATAATTTCATTGTGTAAAAGTAGGGGATTCAATTACTACGCCTCAAAGGTTTAAGTTATCAGGCTAAAATTACGAAAGTGCTATCAAGTAGGGAAATGACGGTTTAATTCTTTAAATTTTTATGAAAAGTCATGATTATACATTCTTTACCACGTACCATATATTGAAATAGATTTGATATTACCTTTGAACACATCTTATCGTATTGTCTTGCATAAAAAATATTGACACTCGCTTCATTTGAGAGTTAGGGTTTTCAGTGCTTCCAGGCATCTAATAAAATGATTTACTATGGAAGAGTCAGTGAAACATTAAATCCTGAAAAATGTCTGTTACTGGAAATATAATGAGAAATGAGTTTGAGTAACAAAACCGTACTAACACCGAATCATATTCACTATGGTTACATCAATATCGTGACTTTTTTAGGTTATAGGGTATCTCAATATGTCATTCGTGATCTTGTTTTCATGTTTTCAATGATTGCTTTAATATTGATGATGTGCTTCCATTTGTAATAATGATCACATGTGCAAACTCGCAAAGATGAAAGCCTACATGTATGTCAGATATATTTTATTTTGTTGTTGTTTCTAATGAACTATCACTTTCTGATATTGATGATGTGCTTCCCTTTGTAATAATGACCTTCTGTAAAAACTCGCAAAGATGAAAGCCTACATGAACGTCAGAAATATTTTATTTTGTTGCTGTTTCTAATGAATTATCACTTTCTAATCATAAGCGGCATTATATAAACATGATATAGGCGAAGTGGTAGATCTGTTTATTTTTCTACTACTCTCGATAACCGCAGACTTAATAGGGATATCGATAATTGTTTGTTATGAACATCAACCAGGCCCAAAGACTTGATAAGACACATACACATATTTATGTTTATATGATAGAATTATTATTGAAGAAATAAAGACACGCGTATAATTTTCATACATACACGTATACAGATAAAACTTTCGATATCAAAACCATAAGAAATGTAAAGAAATTCAACAACATTGACGTCTTAACGCTGAACAAACCTAACTTGATGCAAGAGCCCCTATTAAAAACTTTCCATACACCATTTTAGTGTGCTTAGATTTACAATATACCACATTCTGGTGTACACATATTATCGTACCATTTTTATGTAGCAAAGAAATATATATATCATAGAACTTTTTACACTTTTAAACATTACTTTTCTTTTACGATTTTGGCATGTCCCTTTGCACACACTGCAAATTACATCAAACATCAAAGACCAACAAAGATAATCACATTACGGATACTACTTTTCCCTGGCACATTCCAACTAAATTAACTTCACATATTAAGTAAAAGTAACTAATACTGCTGAAGCAACTGATATATAGATTCAGAGTGCTGTAAAGACGTCATCAGCATAAGATGATCTTGATCATCTCCATGGTCTAATATTGCAAGCTATATCCGTCCAAAGGAAATTCTCAAATTCATAAGCCAAAGAAACATTTATGACGGTTAAGTTGATGTTTTAATTTGTTTTACATATAAATGATTATCGAATGTTTTTACAGAACGCGGAAAGGGTCCTAATTCATTGAAATATAATTGACAAACATGATATTAATACGCTAGTTCTTTTAACCATTATAATTATCAATGGATTGCAACTCTAGAACGGATGACGTACATTATTGTACATGTATTACCGATTAAGATTAGGCAATATCATGTTCATAAGAAAACTGTGTAATCACATTACACTGATGAGGACATTTTGCAGCAGGAAATGCGGTAACCGATCATATGTTAGGATTTCTTTAGTGATTCATTATCTTATTTAGTAGTAAATGACATATTCATAATATCTCTGACTATAAGAAAGGATATCCCTTTCCAATTGCCTGTAAAGCGACAACATTGCTAATTATTCATCCCTAAGAGCCCTCCCATTGTTCACATTATAAGATGGATAATACATCTAATAAAACTCCCAATTCTTGTTGCTTAGCAAGTGTTTCCTGTTGACCATGTCGTATGGACCTGACTGTATAATTATGTGAGTTCATGTGTACCTGACTGTACACTTATGGGAGTTCATGTGACCTTTTAAATTAGCTCATAGTCATACAGGTTGATTACAGACCTTTAAAATTAAGTTTTGATTAGTATTGCACGACTAAGTCATATTCTTCTCGGAATCAAAACTAGATGCATGATGTAACTATAGAGTAGAAATTCAGCAACCTAATCCCAAGTAATTTTTTCAATTCAATTAAGTGGCTACACACATTAAATAAAGAGGTATGGCGTCAAAAATGAAATCATAGATTTGCTGCACAAAAGCACTTTTGTTTCATTCTTTTAGATACAACTCTCGTTAAAATGATGTGTCCATCTTTATTTTGCCGAAGCATGCTGCTAGTCGGCGTACCCTAATTTATTTCATATTAACGTTCGTACGTGTGAAATTACACATCTTGTAATTAACCAATAAAAACGTTGGTTTGTTCAAATGATGTTTACGAGGATTCATGACAACATGGAAAGAGTCAAGAAACAAGGTCGACTCCAAGGCGTTTAATGTTTACACTGGATGCCTCACCCATTCATTCCCGTACTTTGATTAGTTTCAGAGGAAAACATTTACTCAGAACATCAACATATACACTGCTAATGTTCCTTTAACGTTTTCATTGTATAATTTCAGTCACGTAATTGGTTTTCCGGAGACAGATATATTCACATAACGTTATTGTCCCATTATAAACTTGTAGGACAATAAAGCCATGAGTGCTCGCGCTGCCTGTAAACCATTTCATACACATTTACTGAACATTTACAGACAAAGGATTGAGGTCACAAACGCGTATCGTGTACTTTACTAATTTCTAGTAGAATTGCACTCGGCACGACATTAGTGTATTAAGCTCTTGTTTTTGGTCAGATAAAAGGGCAAGTGCGTGATTAAAACATTCCATGTAAAGCTCTTTTGTATAGTAGGAATCACATTACAAATTTTAATCTAAAGGAAACGCATTAATGCCAAATATAAAATTTCATAACATATACACATTGAATCTCTCGTCCGCAGAGAGAAACTTGGCTTTAATGTCTTTTTATTGACAAGTCCATAAATGAGCCATGAGATATTCGACAATTGCTTCCATACATCATTTCCCCACATGCAGAGAAACAGTTCATCTCGAGAAGCCTGGTTTCAACGACAGCTTTAAAAGTTAAACTGTAATTTACTGATTTCCTGAACAACAAGATTCCGTGACAATACCTCTCAGGACTCACAAATTATATGCCATAAAAGCAGTGGAGAAGGATGTAAATTTTCCCATTTCAGTTTGATGATCACTTTTCTACAGAAGCTTATCGGTGTCACAGTGACAAAACTCTGTAATCGTAGCAGATGCTGAGGTAGGAGTATTAGTACTCACGTGTCACGTGATCTATTATTTATGTGGGAAAGTCACGGACAGTGTCAACCATCAATTGGTGTTTGCGGGATAATACTCTGCTGAGCCGAACTGCGGAGGCCTTTACAGTCCCATTTTCAGTTTCTTTACTTTTGGATAACCCTAACAAAGAAGCCAAGGCACTCTTATTATAAAAACGCATGCTGTTCACGTGAACAGAGATCGCCATGCATTCAGGCCCTTAGATTCTGTTGTCAAGTTGAACTTATCTTGATGCTAGCTTCTTTTGTGAAATATGCACGTTTAAGTGATTTAGTAGTAAGTGATTCTATATTGCCTTCTACATTATACCATTTCTCTAATGATTTAACTCTTTCACCACGGACTTTGTGTTGTTAACACACAGTAAACTAAAGGGAGGTAACTATTTAATTCGAAACAAAAGGTAAGTATACTTGAATTCAGTTATATATATCAGATCAAACTGCCATTTTGCGATTGATTTTTTTCGCACGTTCAACTTTCTTTAACTCAAATATATTCAGTGGAGAAAGATAAAAATATGATGAATTGTATCATATGGTGATAATCTAGTAAAAAATAGTCAGAAATGCTATCGCAGTCCTAAAGTACAGTTATGATAATTAGTAACTGTATGAGTCAGAGAGGAGAGAGGAGAGAGACAGAGCAGGGGTTCTTACAGTAAACATAGAAGGGTCCCTCACGTTCATGCAACGGGACGTTATCGATTGCCCGGGGTCCTGTCCAGGCTCATCGTGGAAAGTTTTTGTTGGTCAAAGATGTAAATGACCACGAGTGTAACCCCTTAACTGTCGGATGCGATTAGCATTGATATTGAAGTTTATAAAGTTGGAAGTAAAAATTATTGTTGTGACAAAGTTAGATAACTGTGAGTGTTTAGTTAATATGGCAATAGTTTATAGAGAAAAATCTCTCATCATGGAAAAGTAAATTATACAAATGAAAGAATAAAATGGGTTAACTTCTAGAAGCTAAAAGAACTCGGTAAATGACTACAAAGATTATGAATATTAATTTTCTGGGGTGATTCTTGGAATTTTGGAGGATGATGTTGTGGATCATCCAATGACAGTGGAGGATCCACATACATGGCCATGTAGGGTAGTACTAATAAGATATTTAGTCTTCATTAGTAGTTATACCATGGTCACGTGTTTGAATAATTAAGTTTTTTCTGTTAAATACCCTGTGCGGGCCCCCAAGCCGGGACTCGGGCAGGACTCTTCACACCGGGAGTGTGACTGTGTAATTGTGAGCAAAATACATGATTGAGAGAAACACGGACTCTTGTTATCCTTGATGTTGTAACCGTTGATGAACCCGAGTCACAGCTACATCCCCACAAACGAAATACGGACAACATCAGATGGTGGAGTGAAAATGAAGATCTCCCGTACTGGTAAGTACTCCACATATCACCAATGGCCTTTTCGTCTACCCTTTTGCACAATTTGCCAATTGTTCTTACGCCTGAGCCATCTTTATTTGTCAAAATTATTTTAGAACACTCCTTGCGTACATACACGTTGCCAAGGAGCATACAAATGGGCCTGATATTGGTCCAAATGTTCTGATAACTTTACGAGCTTGCCCATCCACCATGGGTGCTCATTTTAGTCCATATTTTCTTTTCGTTGGACTGGAAAAAAGATTACCTTTAGACGCAAAGTTTGCGGCGGACAGGGATATCAGTTATTATTTCAAAGAGAGATTGTATAACGTTTAATTTACCAGAGACCTTTTTCACAAACAAATACATGGATAGGCGTAGTACAAAAAGTATTATGATAGGAAGGTAACTGATAACATAAATACATCAGCGGACAATCGCATTCTCTTAGAATCGATACCCAGCTAACCATTGAAAATCAAGTGATTGATGGCGCGACAGGCCAAATGAACTAACATAAAATGACGAGGAACAAGGGACGTACTATGTTAATAAGATATTCGCTCATAGGAAGATGAATGGGAAATGTTTTATGGAATCGAATGGTTAGATTATCCTTTGCGAGATGCAACATGGGAAGTTGAATCAATTATTCCTGACCACATAATACAGGTATAAGTTGAAGAAGATTTGCAAGATGCAAATCGTCGTATGCGACAGTCTCGTTAACGTCGATAGACAGAATATGACGTTCAACGAGTAGCAAATGATTTAGGGTCGGATATGAATTAGTCACCTAGTGCATTGGTCAATCTCCGTGGCATCGCCACCGCATACATAAATGCATTATTGATAAATTTTCATCTGTCGTTTGTATATATTTATCTATTGAAATGAAATCGTACGTTAATTCGACCATAAATAATATGCAACGGCAGTGATTATTTTGATATGAAGGCGATGATTTATCATATGCTCTAGTAAACATAAAAGTGACAAGCTATTCATTTATTCCCCATTGTTACACCGCATACAATTTAACTTGCATGAAAGTACTTTGGCTCATATATAGGTATATGCTTTGGCCAATTGGATAAGGGGTGGACGTATTAACGTCCAACGGTGTTCGGAGTACTTAAAATCCCAGATGTGAGCAGCCAACCTTTCGCTTCTCCCAAACTCTTCCTTGAGACAGTCTTGGTTGCACAGTGTGTACGGTGCTCCTCGATAATAAACTGACCTCATGTTTGCCAGACCATAACTCCCATTTGTTTGTGGTGGGACAATATCCCAAGGACAATTTTCATTTTTGATGTCTTTTCAGAACTCTAAATGTTGTTTTAGTGTCATTTTGTATCCGGTACGTTCCTGGAGCGATGTATAATGTTCTCCAATATAGTATCCAGTGCCTCCATAGAACGGTCCAAGTGCTGAACCCACCGACCCTAGTGACTCTTGTGACTATCGTGTAGCACTCATTCTCAATATTCTGGATGCTGACTTATAGTGGATGTCCTACACAACATCATTTGACTCAGTGTATGAATCGATACTCACTCGTTCGCGATCCTGAGTGGCCGGTGTGACTTCCACTTTATTAGTAGTGACTGAATTGTGCCAGTGAACCTTCATTGATGTGACGTGTGTGTTTCCTTATGAACGCTCATTAGTGTGGACGTCGAATAGGATGTGCCATGTACATTGAACATTTTCTTTGATGGTCGTTGACATACCAATTTCCTTCAACCTCAATAAGAACATTTATAACCACCCCTACTATCTATTTACGATGTGTTGTTTGCTAATAAGTCTGCATACGAGCAGAACACCAATTATCACTTATATATATTAATGATCGTTGTGTACAACATCATGTTGGAAATTAATACCTAATGATGTCTCTTTGTTGTGTCTTATATATGTTTTAATGTTTATTCACCAAATCTCTTCCAGCTTGCCCCCGGACATATTCGCATATGTTCGATCTATGCACCATCCCGTCGCTTTGACGGAGCAAAGCTTTTCTGAGGGGCAGGGGATATCATATGGTGATAATCTAGTAAAAAATAGTCAGAAATGCTATCGCAGTCCTAAAGTACAGTTATGATAATTAGTAACTGTATGAGTCAGAGAGGAGAGAGGAGAGAGACAGAGCAGGGGTTCTTACAGTAAACATAGAAGGGTCCCTCACGTTCATGCAACGGGACGTTATCGATTGCCCGGGGTCCTGTCCAGGCTCATCGTGGAAAGTTTTTGTTGGTCAAAGATGTAAATGACCACGAGTGTAACCCCTTAACTGTCGGATGCGATTAGCATTGATATTGAAGTTTATAAAGTTGGAAGTAAAAATTATTGTTGTGACAAAGTTAGATAACTGTGAGTGTTTAGTTAATATGGCAATAGTTTATAGAGAAAAATCTCTCATCATGGAAAAGTAAATTATACAAATGAAAGAATAAAATGGGTTAACTTCTAGAAGCTAAAAGAACTCGGTAAATGACTACAAAGATTATGAATATTAATTTTCTGGGGTGATTCTTGGAATTTTGGAGGATGATGTTGTGGATCATCCAATGACAGTGGAGGATCCACATACATGGCCATGTAGGGTAGTACTAATAAGATATTTAGTCTTCATTAGTAGTTATACCATGGTCACGTGTTTGAATAATTAAGTTTTTTCTGTTAAATACCCTGTGCGGGCCCCCAAGCCGGGACTCGGGCAGGACTCTTCACACCGGGAGTGTGACTGTGTAATTGTGAGCAAAATACATGATTGAGAGAAACACGGACTCTTGTTATCCTTGATGTTGTAACCGTTGATGAACCCGAGTCACAGCTACATCCCCACAAACGAAATACGGACAACATCATAATTGATTATTTGAAAGAACTAGCGGCTCGTTTGCACATGATTGCAAAATTAGTAAAGCATTATGACGTCAGAATTGTTGAACAACTTGTTTTGGTTATTGTTTAAAATAAGTCATCTCATAAAGATATTCAGAAAACGTGTAATTATTGAATTTTCATAATGATGGCAGCAATGTACATATATAATGGTAGATATGGTATTAATGAGATTGCCAAACTACCAAAGTTGAAAAAACTGTTTTGTATCACTGAAATTCATCTAATAGATTTTGAATTTCGATTAATAATTCATTAGTAATGGTCCAAAATAAACAACAACAAAAGCTGTTTCTAGCCTTATTGCACCCCATACAGTTTTGTTGTTGAAATCTAAACTTACTGAGAGTCTAACATATATGAAGACATTGCCTTGATATGATACCATTATCAGAGAATATTATGTAATAAGCACCGGAAGTTATGATATAACATATTACTATTATAATAAACTTATTAAGTGCTCTTTAATGTTTTAACATTTATAAATGTTGTGTCGTAAAGGTGTGTAGTTACACTGCTGAAAACTCTAGATCTCTCCAGAGTTTACTAGAATTGTCACAAACTTTGCTCGCAAATCATTGGAAATAGTCATGTAGTTATATTTGACAAGTTAACTTAAAGCATTAATATTGTTATCAAATACATTAATGGTATATGTTCCTCAATGATTATTTGAATGTAAACATAGTATGATTAAATGGCCGCAAAAGTCAGCTCTACTTTTCAATTTAACATTTTAGTATAAATAACTTCGCAAAAAACGTTTAATGTCTGTCTCTCTCTTGTTCACCTTCATTGCTTCATTACACTTCACAAGTATCATTGCAAAAGATGAGTTAAAACGTTAGCTTACTATACATGTACACATAAATAATTAATACATTAAAAAGATTCAATAATGTGCATGTTTGCCTGTATAGAACAATTTGGTAACAATTCAAAATGAGTTGATTAAACGATGCATCTTTTGAAAAAAAATGAAAACTAAATTGGGTTATCTTTTGGCATAAACTTCTGAAGAAGAATTTGAATGTGAGTTTAGGAAAACGATTGATATAAAAATGATTTAATTTGTATCACATAATAAAATGATCTTTCGAGAACAATTTAATTTGTGATAAAAATCAGAAAACGGTTTGCAAAGAGAATATGCGTATTGTATTGCACAGCTATTTAGTATCCATGATGAACGTTTTTATGTTTAAGCCACAAACGGTAGTTGCAGTTGTTATGTTAATCATACAAACGCAGGAGAAAAAACAATATTCATTCAAATCCTATCTGATGATAATGCTTTCTCTAAACACAACAATTGAATATATGTAAATATAGTTTTTCATGACTTATAGAAATATTCCAAGACAAGGTGGCTACACGTGGCTACATTTGGGTGAACAAAATCTTGTTGATCCATATTGTCTCAAACATTCCAACAAAGTGACAAGGCATCTCTTAATATGGTTAATTCAAAGAAATGTTGATTGCCATTCATAAAACACAATTGATGAAAACCGATTTTGGGATAAAACCTGCCCAAGTTATCTGCCTGAAATCTCATGTTTTCCACTGATGTATTAAAATTAACATTAACGGTTGGCATTCAAGACCATTTTCTCATGAATGAGATTTTGTAATTGCTCAAAGTCGTCAATTAAGTAAAATTGGGACAGGATCAGTCAAAAACATTCTCTGTGTTAATATAGGTGACAACTATCGACGACCTACGATTTCCTTTTGTGTAGTAGGTTGTATATTGGTCAAATGTTTGAACTTTCTTAGACTTAAAGAGTATCAATAGTTAAAACATATATATAATAGACATGTTATAATGACGTGAATGATGTTTCTTGAATATACTGAAACAGCGTTTTGCGTTTTGTTGCATTCATGTGTTGATCTTAGCATCTCAAATATTCAGTTAAGAGTACTCTACTATATTTCGATTAGATAATTATATTTAAGAATTTTTAATTTTTATTTAATGCTTGGTTAATTTGAAGAACTAATTTTTCATCTTTGTTCCGTTGGCAAGACAGTAGAAGGAATAGATGAGGATTTTGACATGGTGTATCAGCTTTGTGATATGACGCGTTAAGCTAGGGAAAACAGAGTTTTTATTTTAACCATACACTATCGCCCTTGATATTTTGTTTTGTCAATTCTCATTTATTTATTTTGTTTTAGTTCCTTAGGCGAAAATGGGCATCGATGTGTTCTAATGGTTATACCCCAAAACCCCTACAGCCCATTACCCCTACACCCCAGTTCCCCTACAGCTTGTTAAAACAACACAGACAGTTACCTATCTTGATTAATGGACTCACCCTAACAGGTGATTAAGTGTGGAGAAGAAGTGGTGGTGTGGAGCGGCTTTCTCAGAGAGACATGTTTGTGACATTTCGACAACATGGAATATGATAGAATGAACATATGAAAATAAAGGAATTAATTTAAATTTGAATCAATTTGATTTAAACATAAAATATGAAATATGCTTTGACAAATGTATGTATGAAAATGTATATATGTAAATGTATTGAATGTCCTTCAATTTAATAAACGTTTGTATTTATGTATGAACATATGTAAATAAGCAAATGATAAGAAATTTTTTAATTATCTATCATCTACATGTATGTTCATTAAACCTTTCACTCAACTATCAATTGTCTCTGTGCTTTTGATTCAACTGATAGGTGTAAATTATGGTATAAATTGGCAAAATTGGGTGTCAGAGGGAAGTTATTATGTTTTTCAGAAAAGGTGGTAAAGTTAAATCGACAGAGCACTGGCTTTATAATGGTACGGTTATTGATGTTGTCGATACTTTTACATATTTAGGAATAGTTTTTAACTATAATAACTTATTCTCGAAGGCTACATTGCAGTTGTCCGATCAGGGTAGGAAGGCGCTCTTTTCCATATATGATGATACTAGGATATTTGTCATTGAATCCCGAATCTCTTTTATTGGTTTTTGATTGTTATGTCGGCAGTATATCATTTTATGCATCCGAGATTTGGGGACAATATAATTGATCAATGTTCACTTCAATATTATTTACATAAATCTATTCCACGTCTGTATAGAAATTATTTGTCTAAATTTAGGCTTAGTTCCCACCAGTTAGCTGTAGAAACTGGTAGATTTAATAAAATAAATATTGCTAATCGTAAACGTCTAATGTGTAAAGATGATATAGAAGAAGAATTCCATTTTGTATTAAAATGTTCATCGTATATCAACTATAAAATATTATATATCAAACCTTATTATTACAAATGTCCATCAGTAATAAAGTTTATTAAACTTTTTAGTTGTAATAATGTAAAGATATTGTGTAACTTGAGTAAATATTTATATAAGGCTACTTTATTGAGAAATAATTTGAAAAGTAATTTATAATTGTAAAATTGTAATTGTACATCCTCCTTAATACTCTTATTTTATTGTCACCATGTTCCACAGCCACAACCTGTACCATTTTCGTTTTCATTATGTACCAATTATCTGCACGATAAAGGTAATAAAGAATCAGTCTGGGTGAGTCGATTATGTTGCGAGAGGTAACAAGCTAGAAATTAGCAGTGCAGTGGACCATAAACTTGTTTTGACAAGCTGTAGGGGTAATGGGCTGTAGGGGTTATGGGGGACTACCGTTCTAATTAGTTTATACGATATGAATCAACTTTGTTCAGTGACGTAATGTTCTTGGTGGTTTTCTGCCAGAGGTGCACAAATACTGTTAAAGGAAGAAGAATGAGACGAAATATAATTCATTTCTTGCTGTAGTCATTGATAAAATACCATGGATGGTATTTAATTATAACGTCATAAAACAGAACCTGGTGCCTATGAAAAAAGTATCAATTCATGAATAATGAATGGATATAATATGCTTCGAAAAAGCATAAAAATGCTTATTAACCAGATAAACTAAATATATTCTGCTACCCTGCTCTAACAAAAATTAAGTAAAATATTTTTCAAGTATAAACTTTGTTAAGATCAATCGACTCACAATAATAACCACTTAAGCAGAGTTTAGTTCACACTCTAATTACAAAACAATCATGACACCGCCTATTTCCTGCAATGTAAATACCGATGAAATTCAATTTGAAGGCATGAGCTGTGCTATTTAGGAAACCAGATTTACATTTGGAAAATAAACTTCAGAAGCAGACAAATGAGATCGAATTCTCTTCACTCAAATACAATTCATTGAGTGTTAAATCCTTCTGTTCCATCAACATTAAAACATATTGTACTAAAGAAACGATTGTAATAAGTTTATGTAAGTGGTAATAAGAATTTAAACCAAAATAAAATCAGTTCATGGTTATTTGACAAGATTATACAAATTTAGTTAAAGATATTTGTGATAAGAGAAAACTATAGACAGATAATTAAAAGTAGTCGTTGGTTTATAAAGTGTTCACTTCAAACCAATTTATCCGAATGTTCAAATGGCTTAGGATGTTTGATCTCTTTTTCAATTAAATTATACCTTGTCACTTACATTATATTGAATATCCAAGGGAAGAATGCTTACGAAATTAAAAATAATTAATATTTGATGATCTCAAATCTCAGTCAACTTAACAATTTCCATATCATATGTTACAACTTCACTAGCATTGTACATGCACGATATATCAGAAGCGTTCAATGGTACAAGCGTGTTCTTGGACTAAATGCGAGACTGGGCAGGATATGCTCTCAGAACGTTGATGAAGGTCGGGAAAAACGACGTCAGTGTTCTAGTGATCACACCTCTAATTGTTCCACGTCCGAATAGTGCTTGATCTTATTCCAGTTGATGATGCAATTGTTTGATCCTATCTTTTTTTAGATTTGAATAATTTTACTTCACTATCTTTTCATATTGAGGGAATGTTAAAAAGACAGAAAGATATTTGTATTCACAAATGTTATTTCATAAAGTGGTATACTATTGTAATGTATCTGTCTCATAAAAGTAGATTGTTGAGAAAGACTGGAATTAGAAATTGAATTGACGCAGATAGATATAAATTGTTACGTCTTTTGTAAGAAACTCCTTTTGATTGACGTCAACACGGAAAAGAAGTAAGACAGGATATTAAAAATGTTATTGCATAACGTAAACCATACAATAAAAGATGAAAGATGTCAGTGTATATTGATAGGAACACATTTCTCAAACTAGGGAAGTTGAAAATGTTGCATGTTTCGAGTTGAGTTTCTTTTTTAAAACTACCTGTGTTACTTCGGTTAGACTTCCCTTAACAAACAACGTCTTTCCGTTAATAATTAATGAATTACTCATATCAAAATAACCTTACTGGACAATTCTATATATTCTAAATCGTTTAAGAGTGCTAAATAATGATATCGATATATTGTCGATATTTCCTGACATACTTCTTTCTGTGTAGTCATAATAGTGTGTTAACTTCCAAGTCTATAAACATACTATTCCAACTTTGATTTTAATATTTTTTGCTGTTAAAGTAATGAAGGAATCAAGCTTTTCGTCATACGATTGCAAATTTGGCCTATTCAATGCAAGTACGTCTCTTTCTCATTTCCAGACTTCCAATATGGAAGCAACACTAATTTACAAATAATAATAAGAAAAGGCAGCTATACGATGAAGATTGTGATAAAGGTTTCAGGAAAAGGTAAGTATGTATTATGTCTAGGTAGAGACATTGAGTGTCCTCCACATCCGGAACAGTTTTGTTTCTGATTGACTTATGGTACTTATGAACTATAGAAATGTGTTTTCCCTGGAATCGACGGAAAGATCCCCATGACCTATCGTCCTTGTCAGTATTTGTCTACTGAGTCGAGTTCGTGGTCTATAATTAAGATCGAAGTGCTTCCAGAGCACGCATTTTCTAACCGTAATCCCCAATAATGGTTGGTTTTTGTGGCAAAAGAATTCATCAAGATTTTCATCAAGTGTTTGGCATCCAATATATAATCTGGAAAACAGATCAATGTATCAATGTCAGATTTCATTGACATTAGCTGACTTTTGCCTTTGTTTTTAGTATTTGGAGCTGTAGTTACAAAGAGAGGTCTTAGAGACCGCACAAAGGATAACATGCAGAGCTCCAATTCCAATACTGTGTCCCAGTTGTAAAACATTGGATGAACTTTTCTGTTGGTAATGCACCAAGTTGCAAATCCTTTCGGAACTTCTGCATTGTCAATATCAGTTTCAGTGTACTTTTCATAAGCTATATATTGAAGGTTGTCCAAAGCTGCAGCATTAACCTCATGAGCCCTTCTTGTGTGTGCAAAGTGAGACGCTTTAAAAAATGAATCTGCAGTTCCAGACCTAGCAATCCCATCCTGTATAAGAGCCTGTGTCCAACCGTTTCCACTTAACCAGTCCCCTACGGTTTCCAAAATTGCCATCTCGATGTGCAGACGATGTGCAGACATTATAACCACCAAATCTTCACCATACCTATCGGGCCACTTCCACTGAATCTGTTTAGCCAATGCAAACAAAGGTTGATCAAAAGTAATGATTGGTATCTGACCTTCATTCAAGTGATGAACAGCATCTGTAACAACATCTATGGAGTGTTTAATTATGGCTGAATGAGCACTTTCAATGAATAATGGAAGAAGAGTTAACGACGTCATAACGATATCTCTTGACTTTGCTTTTGCGCATTGTATGCAGCCCAAGTAAAGTTAAGCGTTTCACTTGGAAGGAAGTTTTCAGGAACATCGAGGAAGATGATTCAATGTCTTTGATGATGTAGCTATCGTGTCTACAGTGATCAATTCACGTTTTATGCCTTCATCCTCAGACAATGAATGCTGAAAGAGGGATATGCCAGTTCCATGAAAAGATTATTTTGCTGATGCTGAGCTTGGATTGTGATCGATGTTATCAACGGCAGCTAATTAAAGGACAGACAACTTTGTCCTCTTTTAACTGTTGACATACCCTATTTCCCAATTCTGTTGAAATTGTCAGCACTTTATCATAGGACATACATAGGCCAAGGTTGTGTAGTTTGTCAAAACGTCCTCTTTTGCGTTTCTAGGCGTGAACCATGAGACCAAGATTTGTGGGAACAGGGGTTTCAAGGTCTAAATGATGTTTGATATTGAATGAATTTTCTTTGGAAATCCTTTTGTGCTTGACACTGTTGAATTTCAATAGCTGCGAAATGGAAAGTGACGCTTGGGTAGTGGATTCCTCACTCTGGTTCTTGATACTTGGCCCCTCGAGGATCATGTTCACTACAGCAGGAAACAACTGTGGCACAGAGTCCTCTTGACAACCCTGTTTGAATGTCCTTGGATCTGGGAATTAGCATTCCTGAAACATCTGTTGACAAACAATATTGGCAGCTCTTGCAAGATGTATAGCATCAGAATCAGCATTTACATAACAGGCTTGAAATAATGCCTTACCAATGTCTTTATCAAATGCAAGAAGTACATCACAATCTTTTGAAATTGAGATAATAAACGTTCCTTAAGACGAGTGCTGTGGATCCGTTTTTCCACATTAATGCCGAACTGTTTAAGCCTTGAAGAATACATGGATGCCAAGTCTGCCAGTTTGAATATGGGTATGTTATGTTCATTATTTCTTGCCTCTTCAATAGACATGACTAGTTCTGCAAACACAAGTTTGCTGGCTTTTCAGATATCAGAGTTCTTGCACGAGTGTACAATGCCACTAAACTCTTTGAATGATACTTGACTTCCAATGCAACCATATCTCCTAAACTCAGCGTAGCTATTAGCTCTGTGTCCTCAAGAAGTGATGCACACTTTCTGACTCTTTCATTAATTTCAAATGTTGATGCTTGATGAAGTGTGTTTGTGTTATCCGTACATCCGCAGATCAAACACATTGAATCTGCCTTTTCTTGGACAAGTGATGACACTGACCTTGTGCGTTTGTGAGGGTTTAGTTCACTGTTGTTGTTACAATCCATTTTTCTTTTCTCTGCTCTTTTTAAGACTTTGTTATTGTAAAGAAGTCTGCATGACATCATTTTGCGTTTTGAGAAAACAGCATTTTCACAACACATGCCCAATCTTATATAGTATTTTGAAGAGCCGTAAGTGATTGGGGTTATTTTCCAAATTGGATATATGGAGAAGGTTATCAGCAAAGGAGTGGTAACTTCTAAAACTGTTATTCTTTTTTTAGTTATGGGGTTTTTGTAGTGGCTCACTTTTCAAAGTTTGACAAACAACACATACTTCCCAGTCTGTTTTATCTAGAATATTTTCATTTTCTTGTGTTCTTGACACATTACTAATGTTTAAGGTTGTCATGACTTGACACCACTTGTGACCTATCTCTCATATGAACCTGTGTCTGAAAAAGAAATGAAGTTGTGAAGTTCTGTTATTCAAATTTCCCATTGATCAAATAGTTAATATATGTCCATGGTATGTACGTTACATGTACATGTTTATGAATGTGGGTATGTGGCCTTCATGCATTATAACGATTGATTGATTGATTGTTATTGGTCTAGCTTTAAGTTTTAAAAATTGGCAACTGCGTTCCTATTGATCAAGGAACATGTACATAAACTGAAGCTCTGTGCAGCAAATGGTTCTTGAAATGCAAAGAAATGCGACATGTTGACAAACAGGACGATAAACTTGTCTTGCTTTGTCATAAACCCATTTAATCAGTTAGATATAAGCTTTTCTATACATGAATAAAAGAAAGAAATTCTTCATGAAAAAATCTTAAAAGGTCATAAAGAAATAATGACTGGTCCCTGAGAGCATATACTTTCGATTATCTCCCTTGAATTCCTAAGGGAAATGAGTTGGTGACTATTGGACAATTTTAGTTATATGCAAGTGATTATTTTGTTACTTCGTTTTACATACATCATCTATAATATGTAATGTATCATTTTTATAACAATTCCATACATTTTGTATTCAATTAAAGCAAGGACATCTGCTAGCGGCCATTTTGAAGGGAGCAGTCATCGGTTTTTTTAAAAATTACTTTACTGTACTTTAAGTACAAATATAATAAAATAAGAATTTGAAAAAAATCATCAAAATGATATTTACAGATTTTAATGTTTATAAAGGGATTCGATTTTCATTTGATGCGCATGCGTAAAAATGAAAACTTTTTACATGCCTCCTTATCTTAAAATATTTTCCACCCGTCAGTGGTAAAGTTAGCCAAATTTGGTGATTTTATCACAAATTGCACAATTTATTTTAAATGTCTAACTAAGCAGCCTCACTATAGTTATTATAACCTCGCTTGACAGCGTAAGCCGGGGGTATATAGCATTCATTCCGTTTGTCCCAGAACTTTGTCCAGGGCATATCTACACATGCCAGTTCCATCAAACTTAATACATATATCAGTCATGATCCCTATATGTGCTTTTTTAGGGTTATACCTGCAAATGAATTTTATTTTGTGCGGTTTCCATGGAAACATGACTAATTTTATAAAACAGTCATTCTTTCACAGAGTCTTTTGTCTGGAGCATATTTCTAACAGGAGTTTCCAGAAAATATTACACCTTTAACACACATGGCAATTCCCACAAAGTAGGTTCTGCTTGGACAAAACACACGATCATTTATAAGGAAATGAAGTAACATGAAATGTTTTGGATGAAGATGTATCACCTATTTGAAGGTTGCAGGATACAAAATGTATAATTTGATAGACGAGGACAAGAACCACGTTGATAAAAAAATCTCCTCTCTGCAATGTTTGTGTGGGTTTGTGTAGGTAACCTCTTTCCTGATACAACGAGGGAATGAACTTCTATTTGATTAAAACAAAATTGGCATTTCACTGACGTGTATTTTCGCAATCGTTAACTTTGTCATTTCAAAACCTTGTGTTGATGTCTCTTGGATCTTTATGTAATGTTTCCAGTAATTGAGGATGTATCACATCCTGTTTTTCTCACAACTAATTAGTATTGACAACCCATTAAAGTATACTACGTTTGATTTGCATCAATGGAATAATAATAATATTCTCATTTTTTGCATTCCTATGTCTAATTTGGTAGTTTCAACATTTAAAGATTACTAACTTTTTCAAACCAGGATGCTGACTGTGAAAAATTAATTTTGATAAGATGATCAATATCTACAATAGTGTTATCCATGAAGACAATGCAAGGGCATCAAACGTGGCAAGGCGAAAATGATGCCTATCGCTTATTTTCGTCTTGTACATCTATATAAATATCAAGACTCCAAGGAGGTTTAGTATGATTGGATTTCTATCGTACATAGGATATTTGATTCATGACATCGTGGAAATAGTAGTGTAGTTAGAATGTTGAAAATACTCTCCTTTGTGAGAATGGAAACCTTTTAATATATGATTAATCATACATGTAGTCACGTAATGTTAGAAACGATATAGTTTAACCATTGCAACAACAGTGCCATGTTTGATATATGTGTATAACACACTGTTTTTGCATACAACAGTTTATATTTCTTTTGCCTTAATTCATATACTTAAACTGAAATAAGATATGCGATTGTATCAACACTTTGTAAGGGAATTTATAAAACACCATAAACCTATCTTCTCTAAAAGCTTAATGTTACAGATCACGTAAGACATTCGCTCATTGAGATAAGCTGCAAATAGACTGTTTCAAGTTTCTCTGTTCAAATTAATTGAAAATTGATCCTTGACTTATAACTACTAAAAGATCAGGCTTGACTTATAATTTCTTAATGAACGGCTCTTACATAAACAACTGATTTGAATTATTTCATAAAGTAATTTCGTAAATGCTGTTAGGGTTTTATAACAGTCATGTATTTGAAAATACATAAAAGAATTAACAGCCTTATATAACTATGCTAAACGGAGATTAAAAACTATAGCTTTTTCAAATTTACACTACCAAATTTGAAGATTTTATCTACTGTTAATAAAAAATGTTTTCAAAATTAATCTCGATACCTCAATGAGAATTTTCCTGAAACATATTTTTACCTCAAAATTAATTTTTCATTCTGTAACGTTTTAAATCCTTTGGGTGTTGGTTATATACCGGTATACACCAACGTTACTTCTGAAATCATGGGATATTTCTACAATCATGTTATTTTTGGGTAAAAATCATAACTTAAGTGTCTTTCTACTTTTCCTGTAGACTTTGGGATCGGTTATTTTCCTTGAACAAAACATTCCTGGTAATTATTTTTTGCAGCTGTCCTTTTTCGTAGATCAAATGTAGTTTTTTCAAATATATCAACTAATATTAAGTTTTCTTTTTCAAAGTACAGCAACCTTGCCTTTTCATGTTATTTGAATATAGAAAACCAAGTAAAGTCCAGTTACTCTGTGAGTCATTGACACGTAAAACAATATTCATATGGGACAATCTCATCACGTTGTAATATAGAAGTTAACTAATGTTTACCCATGTGAAATGTTGCGGACAAGGATTAGACAATGAGGTCGCGCTAGCTATGTGACGAGAAGATGACCATTCTGCTGAAAATTGGAACCCAACCATCGTTTCTTAAAAAAGATCGGAGCTGAATGAGCTCGCTAACAACCCTAATAGAATTGCTTTGTCTGACATTCACATCCGGATTCCTTTTGGAAATGCATGGCATGGCATGAATAATCATTAGACAAGTTTAAATTCAATTTTTATCGAATCCACTGTTTTGGACCGCCACTTGTTAAAGAAATATCTGTTTAGGGGCAAATAAACAACTTTTAATGTGATAATGACACAAACGTTTTTCAATTTAATAAATGTGTAGAGAAAAAGTATTCTTGCAAATACAACCCAACAGTTTTATGCATATTATGTAGGATTATGTAGGTCAAATTATCAGATTAATGGATCTTCGGGTGTAGCATTTTAATCTTCAATGATGGATGCATGATTATGCATGTACGTCATTTTCAAAACCGATACGCACATACTGAATATCAGTCTATAAACGTTGATAAAACGTTATTCTCTATTGCTTGAATTCGTCAGTCCGCAGTATTGTTTCCACTGCAACCATTATTGTTATTTGAATGTATTATAGTATGACGACAAACAATCCCCAACAATACCTATTGTTTTATGGATATCTTCCTCATGATGTCATACTGTCATAATGTAGATAAAATTTAATTTTTCGTGGAAGATGTTTGGATCGGTGATTTGGCCTGTGGAACATTCAGTGTTAATAGTGCCCGTCTCCGTGTGTGTAAATCCCGCAATTGACACATCTTGAGAACTGATTGTGTGATGATGATAAACTCAAGGCAAAAAAGCAAGTATTTTCGTGCTCAGAGTGGCTATTTTATGCAATTTAAAGACAAATGCGATCACTTTAGTTTTTTATCGAAGCGATGAAATATGTAATAGCATTTATAATTGAATACAAAGAAAAAGCAAGTAACTTAAGAATGGGTTTCTTACAAAATGTGAAATAATGATTATAAAATAATCATTTGTTGCCGAGTGCTTTAAGTAGGTTTTCATGCTTATCATTGCCTTCTTGAAGTGTGATGTCAGAGACCCGATATTTTCTGTAAAACGTACGGCTATCGAAACTACAAAATACTTCATTTATCGACTGATTGTGTCTATGCAAAATGTTAATTACTAAATGTTCTAGAAAAGTTTTTCTGAAAAATAGTTATGTTTCATAGCCTAAGCATATATATATATTGCGCTATATGTGTACTGTTGAGGGAATTTAACAACATGAAAACTATATTTTGTGTAATTTCATTGCTTAGTAATGTAAATCAGATAGGTTTTTCTACTGATCTCGAGCATTTTTCTGTTGAGCATTTTCCATTTACAGTACAGTATACACTCGATTGAAAGTAGGCTTTTTAAAAATCTTGCAATGAAGATACTCAATGTCCTTTTTGTATCGTAATTTGGATTAAGTGTTCCCATTAAAAGTATGCTCTCAAGAATCGTCACACTGTGAAGAGCCAGTTCAAGAAATAGTTCTGCAATGAAGCCAACTCTGTTTGGTAATGCTAGTGTATAGATTCTTTACCTACAAGGCTTTTAATCACGTACAGTTACTATGTTTCCCTGACATTCTTATCGGTATTCCTCTCGGAATTACTTCCACTCCTCGAGGAACAGATCATGGTGATGATTCGTGTGGGCTCAGGTGAACTGGAGTGAAGACAAATTGGATAGCGTAGTCTGCATTGGTCACCTGATGTCTCGTTGTTGCTACTGACGATACTCCATTGCGACGTAATTTTCATCTACACTATCTTATATTTCTTGATATACGATTATGTATATTGATATCATTAAAAATGTCTACCCAAAACGTTTTTTGATATATATAATAATACAATGAAAGCAGATTCAATATTTTCCACGAGAGCAATAGAAGGTGATATTGTCAATGAAGTGATAATATTGATCATATTCAAGTACATATAAAAAAAATTTTGCACCCCCATACTTTTTGCATAGTACTGTATTGTCAGAAGAGATTAGATAAAACAGAAGGAATGTTTAACCAGGAGTCCACAAGCAGATACTGCATTTTGCAAAATTGATGTTGCATGCTTTTAAGTTGCTGTTTGCTACGTTTGCGCGATCGTTTTACTCATGAAAACACAACGGAACCCAGATCCCGATTGAACAACTACGTTTCAGCTTTTTAAGAGCAGTTTCGAATGGTTAAGATTTTGTAATTTAGCAATGGTTTTAATTTGGGGGTGCAACGCTTTTGTAGCTATGTATATTGCTACTCTTCCGACGAGAATAGGACTGACCCATTTACCTCCCTCTGCAACTCAATTATCTCCCCGTGTGGTATAAGTATAACGCCTTAATTCAACGTTACAGTACCTTACAGGTAACGAGTTGATATTTTGCTATCGATATCAATTGATATTCACTAGCAGTATTGAAGTATATTTCACCTTGATTTTTTAAATGACCATTCATTTTATCGCTTAAAAGGTTGCACGGCGAGAGGTCTATCACAGACACAGCAAAATCAGACCCTGCATTAGTTCCCGTTTGAAATCACCTCAGAACTGCAAATGATAAATGATAGGAATCTTTATTGCACCAATTAGGTAAAGGAAGCATTTCATTGGCAATGCCTTTCCAAATTCAATACCTTTTTTTTTTGATTGAACAGATTTTCCTCTCGGTTTCACCATTCAAATGGGGTACTCTACCCGGTTAAAAATAATTACATGCTGAAAAGGATATATGAGAAACCGATTATTTCATTGTCATTTCCATGATATAAACTGGATACTTGGCATCAACTAAAAACTCTTTATCAAACAATTTTTGAAATTATCCAAAAAATATGTTTTCTTTATATTTTCATAAAGTGAATGCACACTTACATAGACACAATAGTTGTGTTTCATCGCTTCTCATGTGTTAAATTATTAATGGTAACCTTACTTGAGTAGAACAGTCAGAATGCTATGCATCTATTGGTTACTAATTTGCGGTTAAAACTGTGCTGCATATGTTATACTCTTGCTTATTCGCGTTTTTTACCTTTCAATAATCATTTTTGTTTGTTTAAGTTGCTTGTTAAAGAATTAGTCAACATTTGTGTGGGTAAGGTACAAGTTAATGTATCTCATGACATCTTTCAACCTTACTTGTATATTCAAGCACGTAAATATTTGCTTACGCTTGTTACATTAAGATGTTGCACCAAAAGCGAAAGTTAAGTTAAATACCAAATTGTATGAAATTCAAACACTGTACCCTTCTACCTTCAACCGCACTATTTAGTTTTGTTGACTCATGGTTGTTATTTTCTTTCTTTTTTCATTTTATATGTGTATTACTATAATGTCGCCAAAGCGACATGTTAATATTCATATACCTGATATAAGAAAAAACATTATTTCAGAATTTAGAGGAATGTTAATAAAAGTGTATTTGCTTATATGATATAGACCCGTGTCCACAAGATACCTATAACTGAAAATATCATATGTCAATATATTTGTATTTATTTATTTTTTTAACTCAGCATAGACGAATTTAAGTATATCAAAAGAAAAGAATTGAGGTTTACTAAGACATTGAAAGACCATGTTCATTAACTTTAAGAAAGTAGATAAATATAATGTATAATGCGATACATTAGCGAATTTATCTTTTACCGAACTATAAAGGCTAGCATGTTAACCATCTTATCGACAAAGTGTTGTACTGCATCAACATGTTCAAGTATTCCTATTTACTATTTCTTTGGTTAAAAAAAAACTTATTAATTGGAACATTGTAAGATATGAACGGTTTGCATTGATATGTTTGCATCAATATGGGCGCCATAACTTTAATAAATTCTGAAAGTTAGATTACAGAACATTTACGATGTAATACAACTGGTGTGCTAAAATGTTAAAGATTTTATTCCCTTCCTGTCAAGTGAAAACAGACAAAATATATTTGTGATCCAAATTAAATTGCAGAACAGTTCTTATGGAACAAAATATTTGCAGTGAGGAAATCTAAATTCAATTTCTACAGAAATTTTCTGCATAGGAAGCCTATGAAAATAAAACTGCTCTTGTTTTTAATTCTGTTCAAATTTGTTTGGATTTTCTTCTGTTTGAATGTTTTTTTAAGTTAAGAATACCTCTATAATAATTTTGACCTTTAAAACTTTCAAAAGAATCAATTGCGTGTTATGGCAAATCAAAAGCTTTGAAATTTCTTCAATCTTTTAACACAACTTCACAAAATGTGATTTCATAGATGAAATGTTATTTCTTTTGAATTTGATAAGAAATCATTCACGCCTGTATGTTGTCAGCACATTCGAAACAAAAACGTTTTTGAAGATTCAAAATATGAATTTTAGTCATTTCTGTTCTCTAATGCAAGAATTACAGCATGAAGTAAAATTTTATACTCCCTTCGAACATTTAATCAAATGTATAACATTGAATAAATTTAATAGGAGTAAAATCATATACGTTTCAAACAATAGTCGTAACACATTTCCATTGAAGACGTTTGTCAACTCTCAATTCGATAAATTAAAATCATTTTTAAAAATGTAGTAAAAGAAAGCTATGACAGATTTTGCTGTTTTTTATCCTCTCAACTTTTCCTCTTCATGGAAAGTGTTAATGTTATGGTAATGCTCATTGTTTTTAATTCTAATTGATCAGTTTCGTCGAAACAAAGATTGAAAGTGGCACTATAAATTTAAACTTTATCGCAAATATGTGAATCAAAGGTTCACAAAGGTTACACCATTAGACTGTGAATTCATTGATGTAGAACACCAGACCGAGCAAACACTCAAAGCAGCGAAGTGAATTCCTTGTTATTGATTCACCCACATAGCACGTTTTGCTATTCAAATATGTATCCCTTAAAAGAAAGGAGTGGGAAATTTACATTTATCTTTTTCAGGCGAAAATTAGACGAAATTCTACTAAAATTGCATTGACCAAAATGAAACGAAATATTACATGACCTTGGTTTGCATCGTGTCATTTCATCATGAATGTAATGTGTTTAAAATGACAACTTTGCAATATATATAATTAGGATATAAATCAGTCATGACAAGACATTCATGTATATAAAAGTAACTGATAATATGTTTCGAATGCTCGAAGTTCAAACCATGATTCAACTGTAATCACTTCGTTGATTAATTTGTTTCTGATCAGCACGAAAGGATTAGATAAGGTTATCGTATTACCCTAAGAACATAGCGTTCATATGGAGAACTTATGTAAGTAAGTAATTGTTTCCAGAAAGACTGGAAAAGAAAGCAAAGACAAATTTATTTCTTGTAGTGCGATAACTCATAATTATATTTGTCATTTTAAAGACTTTCGTTCGCAGAATTATGATTTTGAAATGACACTGACATGGAAACCATTTATTTCAAATAGCGCGCATGTCCAAGCATTTGAGCATGAACTGTTTGTATTTAAATGAACTGTTTAGTGCATGTGGCTAAACGACTATCTGAGAGCATGTCAGTTACATCCCGTGTTAATCGTTTCCAGGAACAGGGTGTTTCTTAAGCATGCCAGTCTTCATGCTTATTGTTGTTTAGAAACCTTTTAAATGTTAATATATGCTTATCAAAGTCGATGTCAGATAACTATTTCGCCAGGTATTGACATTTGAAAATAGAAAAGGCTTTAAATGTTTTATTCTGACATTTCATGTGATAGAAGAGGAAATTGCAAATTTGCAAACAGAGATTCAGTTTTGCATTTCCCTTCCTTGCGTATAACTATTGATTATTAATGCACTAACTGTGAGGAGTGATGTTTAAAATCACATTCAAAGTTAACAAAATACACCCTTTTGAAATTATAGTGGTTGCATATTTTCATGCAAAATATTTATATTTCGTTTAGACATTTAATAACGACACCAAAACCTGCTATTGTTTTAAAAAATTCATTAATATAAGCTATCCCTTTTTGTCATGAAATCTGACCTTAAGCTTGGATATGTTATAAACAGGAATATTGTTTTTAAAATTCAAGAATGAATGCTTTCACAACTAGATCAAAACGGTATTTTCGGATGCAACTATTGGTGGCCCTATTAGGACCGATTTAGGCACAGACACCTATCATGGAATAATAAATACTTTTACGATGATGATGTAAAGAATGCAAACTTTACAGAACAAAAGACTGAAACAAACCATAACCTTTTCTGGGACGACATCGCCTAAGTAATGCTAGAGGTCATCTCTTTTTGTCCGTTGAAATCGATGATTGTCATACTTTGTGAATGATAATTACGACTGTACGTTCGTTATGGGTATTTACAATTAATTTACAAAAAAAGATTAAACAAACACATTATTTGTGTTCACCAAAATACGCATTCCAAACAAATGTCAACTCAAACATAAACTACTTTCTAAAATACAGCAAATGCAACTAACTTATGAAAGAGTTGAAGTTTTTGAGGACACATACATACAACAAACAAATCCTACACAGTCTGTTCAGCAATATGTTGAATCGAAACGCAAAAGAAATGTTAGTTTTGAATAACGCCCATCTAGCATGCATTCTGAAAAATTATTGCTGTAATATGATTAATCTTTAATATTTATTCTAAATGCATACATTTGCGAGATATTGGTCTCTGTCCCCGTGAGTAATACATCGCATACAGTCTGTGAGACACTGTGGCAAAGCAGGTATCATAGTATTTTCTACATTGATAATTTTGCAAATCGCTTGTCTTTAAATAAGTCTCAGTCAGGGCGCAGGTGCGTTCTTTGGGGTCAGTGATTGCAAAATGCTGACGGTTAATGTTTTTCATCCTTCTTTATCAGTGTATAGGAATCCGCTCTCGCTCCTTCCTAATACCCTGATCTCTTTCAAGCCAAAACCCTCGTATCGCTAGCCATCTAACCAGCCAATGAGACAACTCGAATTCAGCAACAGCGGCACAACCCGAATGGCAAAATCCGAGTTCAAGCTAGTTCAAGCTAGTAGCTTCAAGCTCCTTAATTAACGATATTTCACAGGCTGAAAAAATAACAGGGGAGCATATCCACGAATCTCAAGGCGTCAGCCATACGAGGGATTAGGCCCGAGAGAGATCAGGGTATAAAAAAGGAACAAGAGCAGATTCATTTATACGCTGATGTAGCAGGATCCATTTTTACAGCAATTCATATACGCATCGACATTGATAGATTAGATAGACGTATTGAAATACACTCTTAATTTTTCCAACTGTCTCATTTGTCAATTTCACCAATATCAAATACTTAATTATTATCATCCGAAGGACGAAACAATTTTTTGTTTTTGATTTTGATATTTATCTCAAAATATTTAGACAAATTAGACACGAACAATTACAGTATTCAATATCAAATTATTAAATCATCAATAGATAAATAAACTATAAAATATATTTAAGAACTAAAAATAAAACATCATAGGGTTTGCTTGTGAATATGACATTTTCCTCAAAAAAGGTAATCCCGGGGCGATTGATGATTTAATGTGCATCGATCCATGCGCAGTTGAACTGGAGACATTAAGTTGTTTCTAAAAAATAATCTGGTTATTGTATGTGAATAACATGTATGCTAAAAGACATTCAATATTCTATATTTGTATAGTCAATGCCATCAAGCTATATGACATGCTATTTCTTTCAAAGGAACGACAAATGCATTTTAGCGTTTTTTCCCTAAAAGAGTATGCCCATATAAATGTACCACCTGGTTTTAAACGCAAGAGCATGACAACATTACTAACACCCAGTAACGGAGAGATAATATCCTATCACAGCTGTTTCTGTAGTCTTCATGTGCAATTTAAGTGTTATTTCGTGTTCACTAAAAGTAACACTGTATAGAAAGGGTAAAGAATGCACCAAACGTTCCCCAAACAGACACAACAGAAGCTGACCTTTCATTAATATAATAACTAGACCATACAGTTACAGTTCAGAACAAGAATCATAGGTTTGTAAACAATTTCATACATACATGTAGTGGTATCATTTTATGGCTTCTTATTTATCCCAGGATTGTTCGATTTCACAATGTCGAGACTAAAGTACTACCACTTCTTCTCCCTGAGCTCTAAAAATTACAAAAAATAAGTTTTTTTCCTACAAAAAAGGTTTTCATGTTTCGTTTTTGATGTTGATATCACATTGTTCATGTACATTAAAGAAAGTATGAAATTGCCTTACACTTTGGTGATTAGCATCTAAAGTCTAAATTCAAAAATTCACAATACATTTGCTCATCTTATTTTTACGAAATTGTAATATAATAAAGTATTGAAAATTATGTTTATGAAAAAAGTTAAAACAAAATCGACCAAACACGCCATTTTTGTAAAAGAATTTCTTTCAAACTTGTGCATAACATATGGTCAAGATGTCTACATATTAGTAGATCAACACAATGACTTGTTCCGTCTCAACCTTTGAACATAGAAATGTTCGACTTTGCACTTAATATAATTCTTGAATTGAATTGGAATAATATGTAGGTGTAGATAGTAAATGACGTTAAACGCTTCACGTTTGTGTGATAAAAAAGGAAAATATTTAGAAAAAAAACGAATTAGACACTTAAAGGTCATAATAACATATTGACATCAAATTATTCATAATCGGATTTTAAAATATGACATCTGTAAAGATTTGTCTTCTAAGTTAGCTGTTTTAGATCAGTGTGGTAGTCACCACTTCAGTGATATACTCGTTTGTGATTTGCTTTGGAACTATTGGATAGATATTATCTCGCAAGCTGTCAGAACAGTCTGTTGAACTTGCATATTATGTAAGGCTCTTAGCGCTTGTGACTGCAAAAGCTTCCTGAATGAACAAAGTAAGCAGACCTGCCAAACTTCATGACATATCTGTCATTGGGTAGTCTTTACAATTCTAGATTCGTAATTTTATATGCAATCTTTTAATCACTTTTATTTAGAGCATATTTTCTGGCTTTGAGAATTTGTTATTAAATTTCAAAATACAAAAGTTAGATAACATTTTATACAATTTAAATTTTAAAAAAACATAGTTAAATATCCTTTTAAGGTGACTAAAGTTTGCATCATAATTGAGAAAATGCAATTTTATAACAAATTGTTGATCTTGATTTTGGAAAGGTTATTGCAGTGTTTGAACATAAAGAGTATGAAATACCTGACAACCTGGTTTAAAAAGGTTATGACGCAGTCAGGTTTGGGTGCAATGCTACACTGAATTTCAGCGCAGTACCACCCATGGTTCGCTAGTTCCAGCCGATGCTCGCAGGTTTCACCGCAATGCATAGCCACAGTGGTGTTGCAGGCTTTCTCCCTGCAATAATACTAGCGGCCGCGATATAAGTGAAATAATCTTGAAAGCGGCGTTAAAACCCAACTCACCTCACCTCACCTCACCTTAAAAGATTATGAGATACAAACTCACAAGCAGGGTTCTACCCTGATGTATCATAGTTACATATAATAGTGTGTCTGCTGTTAATCAGAACAATATAAAATTATGATTTTGATAAATTGAATATATGCAGGAGGATTATATTATATATACATTACACATTATTATAGCTCAGCGAAAGGTCCCACTAGCAGGCGTGTACATTCATCATATCTTTGGGCTCACATTGGAAAACAGATAATGCAAGGGAATGACGATAATCGAAAAGGATTTCAAAGATTTTGTGGTTTTGTTACATAACATAACACAGAGACAGAAATAAGAAGTTGCAGTGCAGGGTTTAGCCTAATCTTTTGTTTTTAGTGAGTTAGTTTTAATAAGTCATGAAATACAAAAAATACACAGAATTCTTTACACACTGTTAAAAAATGAATATGATAATATTATTAAAATTTTAAAGAGATCTTGTTGTGGCAGTATAAGTATATAAGCATCACTGAGAATTGGACACTTCATTCTCGTTATTAGATGAAAGTAAATAAGTTACCTTGTTTATGTTTGTAATCTTTGTCAAGTAAACTTGAACAATATTTTAGGTTTATCAAATGTTATTTGTTTCCTAAGCAAATTTCAATTTCAATTTCATAAAAGTTCCAAACGGTTCCTACTGTATGTCTGACAGGTTGCTCTCCATGTTACAGCGTATACCTTATCTAACCTTGGACAACATTTGAGAAAAGTACAAGATTTAAATAAGTAGCACAAAAAAAGTGTTTGAGACATTCAAATAGAATGTATGACATCGATTTTACACTGTGACAATTCATATTTGAAAAGATACCTTTTTGAGGCAGTTAAGCATAATTCAGTGCCAATATTAAAATCACTTAAAATTTGGAAACTTTATTCTCCTTACCAAATGAAAGTAAATTAAATATCAAGTACCTTGGTTATGTTTGTAATCAGTGTCAAATAAACATAAACCACAATATATTACCTTGAGGTTTGTGAAACTTCACCGATTTTTTTCCGCAAACGTTAGACATGACTACACTGTTTAATCTCAACTTTAAAAGATAAATTTGGGATGCTTCAAACTTTCCTCTCTGAAATTGATACAAATGGCTGTGAGATTTCATACAATTCCTTGATAAAGCAAGTTAAAAAACTTTTCGTTACATCAAAGAGTGCTATAAAAACAGTAATAATTTTTATTTTCAAAGAAATGTCAAATCAGTCTTCCTTCTTGTGCTTCAAGAATCAATTGTTCACGAAGATCGGAATATGCGTTTGATGATCTTGATGTCTCATGGTAAACAGTCAATAATACTGTCAAAGTGAATTTTACACAGGCTTAACTAGGAATTCGTCAGTTAAACAATTGGGTTTATAGAAATGTCATTAAAATTTTTTCGACCATCAGTCTCTTTCATTTCGTGTTTACTGTTTTTCCTAAAAGGTTTTCAAAAGATAAGTGATATTGACTAAACTAGTGTTTTTCTATGTGCTTCCTTAAAAGTATCTCTATGAAAAGCCTATTTACATGAATCGAGTGATCTGAATATTAATATGCATTCAAGCTTTATAAGTTATAGGTTATTTTTTTACAGTGATATTTGGCCTGAAGATTTATAAAATATCTATGTATTGGACAGTTTTGCAATTTAAAAGCATGAAAAGCCATATGATAGTAAATATATATTCTGAATGATTAACTGTGTGTCATTGACAGTGCTTGATAGGAGTGACAATTGTTTGTCATCTTATTCCACTGTTTCATCATAATATATAGTTGATGTTTAAGTTTTTACTATGAGTTTGATAATTATTTAATCCGTTAATGTAACAAAAGAATATAAGTGTTACATTTACAATACCTGTTTAAACATATGTTATGTCATCTAAACAAGTTAATTCATTTGTGACAGTAAGTTTAAAGTTGTAACCTTGCAAAGATAACGGCCCTTTAACAAAACTGAAATGCAAAGCTATATAAAGAAAAATGTTATATTTTTATGAAAAATCCATGAGACAGCGGAGGAAATTAGAATTTGCAGTACCATGGATTCAGTCATACATTTCCGTTCCGGGCGCTTCTTTGTTTGGTGGTGTGTCACAAAAATATCAATAACTGAAACAGCCATTAGTTCAATAGCAGATCATCATTTTCATAAGAACCCTCTTGATGAATGTTATAGCATCTAATTTCTTTCATATCACAAAATCGCCAGAATGTAGACTTGCTTCTCCTGATGACAGCCCGAATGTTAAATGGATTGTCCAAACATAGACAAGTTTTAAAATGAAATCGTCATAGGACAAATGATGCTTAGACCAAATGTTATCAGAGAAGCAGACTCTTTGGTAAATTCTTCTTGTCTAAATGCAGATTATCAGTCACTCAAAAGAATACATTACAGTCTTCCACACATTCAGAAGGAATTGATCTTAGTCATTTGAATACATGTTGTTTGGTCAGTTCACAGGATTTTATTGAGATGCAGCCTTAACCATAGTCTAGTAGATGTCAGTTTGGAAATATTATTATTGCAATCTGTGAGAAACACATTTAATGTCTATTTTAAAGAATATTGCCATTTTGTCTACAATGCCTTGTCACTTGGTTTCTGTTTAAAGCACGATTTTTAACAATAGTCGATGCTTAAGAAATCTCAATAGTTTTTCAAATTTAAAAGTGAAAACTGACAAAAGCATTCACCGCAGTCTCATTTTTCAAATTATACTTCTTTTTTAAATCTATGTAGTTCATAGTACCCAAAATATTGACCTAATTTCTTTCTTTCAACAAAAGTAACACACAAACATTTCATATGGCCTTTGTCTGTCTTCAACCAAATGAAATTCAAAATTTGGTTGTATCATGTCAAGTGATAAGATTGATAATTTATGATAACTAACAACAGTCTAAGAAATGGCCATTGCTGTCCTATTTACCTTCCGTCCTCGTGTGTGTCCCATACGGTCTGCGCAACACTTTATTGAAGCAAATCTCATGAGGTTGGTAATTTCGCAGATCACTTGTCTTCAAACCAATCTCAGACAGAACGCAGGTGTGGCCTCTTACTCCAGTTATTTGAGCTTTCTGATTGGATTCACTTAATGTGAAAGGATTTTGTAGATGCAGGATCACAATTTTTCTTGGAGGACATAATATAGCAGGTATTCCCTTTTTTAGGTATTCCCCCACACTTTGCCTTCTTTTAATTAGTACGTTAAAAATGCTCTGAGATAAACATGAGAATACATGCTCTTTATACAATAATATGGGTGTGAAATAATTTGGGTCTTTTTCTGATCCTCAAGAATCAGGCCCGGTACATATGTTTAGTGTCAGAATCATTAATATGTTTAAACCTTTGTAATTACCTTTTGATTAAAGGTTAGGTGAAGTATTAACTTTCAAGTTCTAGTATTACAAACATACCAGAGACATAAGAAAACAACTCCACTCACATTTTTCCCTACATATACCAGTAGGTTGTTTATATTAGGGAAAGGATGTTGTAAACCTTATTCTAATCCTTTTCATATGAATGAAATATGTTTAAAACAAAACTATTATACCTATAGCTACAGCTGTGTCATAAAAATAAGAAGATACCTTCCAACATAATTATGTAGTAATCCTGCATACAATATTTAAATGTATTTCAATAATAGGTCTTATTTTAGAATGTATCTCATCCACAGTTGTTCATTTGATCACATACAAAATATAAGTGTCATTGATATCTTAGATTAAAAACAATTCCAAAGTTTGAAATAGTTGCAAAGAGTTACTCTCACATTTCGTCGAAAGCAGAAAGCAGTAACCTTTGATTTAAATGAAATGATAACTGTGTGATAAGGTTACAGTTTTAAAACAGATTACAGTATTTGCTACAACCATTTGGTTGGAGCATTTTTATAAGCGTTTATGTCTCAGAAAACTTTTCTTTTAAGTATTTATCAAGCAGCATTTGATGTTAACATCTATCAAGTGATATTCTACAGTTAGCATTTCACGGGTATGAAGCAATATGAAAACTGTAAAAATAGAACTAGAAATCGAATATGATTTCAAATGACGTTTGTATGTACATGTAGCACGTGTATATTGCAGGAATGAAACCATTCAGCTTTAAAAGACATAAGACTTGCACAAAGGATTATTATTTTCATTGATTTAATTAGGATCTAAAACAGTCATGACGAAACTCCCTAAAGATTAGTGTTGATGGTAACATGTGTCGATTGCTTCAAATCACAATGAGGTTGTACCTGTTACCCTGTATACTTTGCTTGGATGGATTTCAAAGGGTTAACGTTTGACCATCCGGAACATCTCACTTATCTTGAAAATAATGTTAATGCTTTTAACCTGTAATTGCTGACATGACCTAATCTTTCCTGACCAGATGGAACCAACTATCAAATTAATTGACAAGCACATTTCATGTGCCCTGTTACTTCTTCAGAATCAAACTCACCTTGTCTCTTGTTTTCTCGTAGCAGTATGGTTTTCATTTGACATGACATGAAGGCTAATATATTTAACCTATGTGTGTGTCTAACGGTTTGTTGTGCAAAAACTGTTTTCGAGTGAACACTTGTTTGCGCTTAAGTGACTCATTAATGGTATACCTGTTACATCTCAGCTGCTCATAACCATATTGTTTCTCATACACGCCGGTGTCATGCTTTTTGTTGTTCGGAGACGTCTTAACATGTTAACATATGTATCATAAAATTCCAAGTCAGGTATCCATTTCGCCATGGGGTGACATTTAGGATAGAAAATAAAAATAAAGATCAAATAAATCAATGCTTTAAAGGTTATTCTGACATTTCATGTGAAAGAAAAGGAAACTGAAATATATATATGGGATTCAGTTCAACATTTCAGTTGTATTTGTATAACAATTAATTATCGATACACAATCTGTAAAGAGTGAAGTTTAAAATGGTATTCAAGGATCGCCGAAGCGACCCTTTGAAACTATAGTGTAAGAATATATTATTGCAAGTTATTTATCTAAAGTTTAGACCACTAATGGTGACAACATAACCTTCTTTTGTTTACATTAATTCAGGATCATCAGCTATCTCTTTGTTTTTGTAATTAGTGCCTTACTCTGTCACAACACTGGCACACATCTGAGCTCAAAGCACGTGACATGTTATAAGAACTCTTTTGAAAACACAAATTTCAGGTAAGAAGATATATTAAGTACACTGAAACATAACTGTTTTCAACCCTGACTGATATGTTTATGATGAACTAGGCAAGCTGTGATGTTTTCATCACAACTAGAAATGCAGTATCAGCTTGGATGGCTTTATTGCGCTAACCATTTTGATGTTAGCAAATTAACTGTCCAAATGCATCAACTATACAGAATAAACTGTTTTATTAATCACAAACCTCTTTTCGTAGGATAGTGTCTGAATCACGCTAGAGATGATCACAGTTGTCTAAAAGAAATTAATGATTGCCATCCTTTTCACTCTATGAAAGCTAGTCGTGTGATGTACATTTTCTGGTCATGTGATGTACTCTTTCTTTTGTTTACACATTTTACACAAAACATACACATTTTAGACCAAAGTCAAACATAAACAACTTTCTTAACTAAACGAAAATGAATTCTTCTTTTGAAAAGGGTTGAAGTATTTGAAGACACGTCCAAATTTCCCTTTCCTTGAAGAATATTTTTCTTATCATTGTAACGAACCATACTGATCTTATCATGTTTATCAACGAAATCAATGGACAGCTGATTAAAAAACTTTAGCTCAGGAAACACAGATATGATATCATTTGAAATATTTTGGAACTGCACTCGAACTCTTATGATACCATCTAAGCTGTGTTTTAGTCCTGTTCCACGGGGCATTTATCACAAGTTCAATCCAGAGTCGGTTAAATGAGCTTCCTTGAAATTGGTTAGTTGGATCAATATCAAAAAGTTTATTTTGAAAACAAAAAGATCAAACCTAAATATTTTCTTGTTTTCGAGTTTGTTAAAAATCTTTCAATCAAATCCAGATTTCTTGCTGTGTGAAAGCTTTTCATCTAGGCATATTTTCTTTTGAGACTTTAAGGAAACATTTTCTGAATCACTTCTCATCGACAATTACATTTCAAGTAAATGTCAACTGACATTTTGTTTTACTTGACAATAAATGATAAAATTGGCATTGCTCTCCAAATGTCTTACATATAGTATGGTATACAAAGCCATAGGCTTTCAAGTCGAAGTTTCTAAGGGATATAAATTGTCTAAAGTTGTTTGTACACTAAATGGTAAAAGAACAGATTGTTGAAAATGGCTGAAACAGGACTCACTTGAACCTTTTGATATACCATAATATCATTGTATTATCATATATTATATCTTTATTAAATTAATCTCGCCCAATTTATAATGCACAGTTTTGCATTAACAATAGACGTTGCTGTTTTTTGGTTTGAAGCTGTAAGCACAAATTTGATATTACCCATATAACAATCCATGCGAATTAAATGCAACATTGCATTAATTTCTTCTGGTCTGTTTGAAGGAACATTATTCGTGCAAATAACATATCCCTGACAGCCCGTGTAAGAATATGTCAGTTACAGTCAAAAATATAATGATGTTTAATACAAACTGGTATTCATACTAACCACATAATGTTGCAAGTATATTGGCCACATTGGCAATTTAAATTAGCCCCAATAGGTGAAGCAGTTATCATACCTTATGCTAATTTCGAAAATGAAAACTAGATAGGACGTGGGTGTATTCTTCCCCTCCAGATATTTAGGGTCAATGATAAGAAAACGACGATGGTGAAAGTGTAAATTTATTGTATGTCGGTCTGTCGCTTTGTTGTATACACAATTAAGGGGCTATTCCTTGGACTATAAAATAACACAATTTTAATATACATATACACATTGATAAATTAAACAGACGTATGGAAATACATTCTTGATTTTTCTATATATTCATCTGTCTAACTGTCCATTTGACAAATATTAAATACCAATTATCGTATTTTTGAAAAATGTTGGAAACTTTGAGATATATTTAATTCAATGTGAGATTTTCTAAAATTCCTCAAGAAACCTTGTTTCAAACTCTTTGTTATATCAAAGAGTAATATTTAAAAATAACTCTCAAACTCAAAGAAATGTCAAGCTAAAATCTGTCTCCCTTCTCGTGATTTAAGAATCATTCGTTCAAAAAGATCAAATTTTGCTTTTGATGTTCTTGTTGACTCATATAATAAGTAATTACAACCGTCAATAATATTGTCAAAATGAATTTTACTCTAGCTTACTGAATACTTTCAACTGAACTTGGTTTTTACAAAACTGTGGTAAAAGGTTTTTTCAGATAAAGAAACACTGACACAAATAAAAATTTCTTGTTGCGTCTCTTTGAGAATTACTTCTATTACACACCAATTCGCACAAATTGAGTGATGTGATTGGCGTTTATTAATGACATCAAAAATATTAAGTTTTTGTGTTGTTTTTTTTGTCTCAAAAGATTGAAACATTACTTTGTCGTGGTCATTATTGTAATGTATAAGCACCAAAAACAATAGGATAGATGGTCCATGATTTTGGTGACAATTGTTTGTCAGCTTTCTCCACTTTTTCATTATAACATATAAGTGTCACTAACATTTTAGTATCATTATTACAATTAGTCAATCTGTTATTGTAAGAACATATGTATTATGTGACTTTAAAAAGAGCAAAAATACCATATGACCAGATTTAAATTCAAATCGACTTGCATCTTCATCTCAATAATGCCCAAATTATGGCATTTTCTTGTTTGAAATAATAATCCGAAAACGGTTATATGAACTTTTAAAAGTCGCTATTAAACGTTCAAGTTACATGTATATTAGTTCAGTGACCTGCTTAATCCTATCGACTGATGTTCGTTTTTGCCTCTGTTGCAAATAAGTTTCCAAAATTACGTTTGAGTCGTTGGTATGCACCATTTTCTGTTTTCGATTAAAGATTCGGACCTTGATTTATGCAATACTTTTCTTAAAAAATTGTTTTGCATAGGAATGTCTTTGTGATTAACCGTATACATGCAAAAATAGAAAAAAGTAAAAGTTCCAAAAGTTCCTATGACTGACAGGTTCCTGTCAATGTTACAATGTGTACCCTCTCTAACCAGGGACCACACTGATTGCAGAAGAATTATCGTTTTATGATAAAACTAATTGTTATTAAAGCTCTGAGAAAGGCATAGTTTCATCATATTTTTGGGCTGAAATTGAACACAGATTATGATAGAGAAAGATAGCAATCAAATATAGTTTCAAAATTTATATAGTTTTGTGACATTAAATAACAAAGAATAAAGAAACTATAAGGTGGGTTGCAGAAAATAATGTTAGCTTTCAATCTTCGGGTATCGTTTTCATTAGGTCATAATGTACGAAATTGATCATACACCGTGAAGAATGAATTCAATCATCGTGTCCAAATTTGAAGAGAAATCTTTTCAGATGGTTAAAGCATAATTCTTGTTGCCATTTGAAAATAAAATCAAATTACCTTGGTTATGTTGTTAATCTATGTATAAAAAAACATGAACAATATCTGACTTTTAGGTTTGTGATTTGTTATAGAGTTCTTCCGACGTGATACATGAATATGATATTTGATTTCAACTTTTAAAAAATAAACGTGTGATACATTAAACTTCGCTGCCTGAATTTGCTTCAAATGGATTTGAAATTTCGAACGATTACTCCATAGGTTAAAAGTAAGTTTTAAAAAAACTCTTTTATTATATCAAAGAATTTTATGTCGACAGGAAAAATCCTAAAAATCATTTCTATTTACAAAGAAATTTCAAATCATTCTTAGTTATTCTTTACTTCACAAGTATCAGATATTGCTTTTGATGTTCTTGATGCCTTATAAAAGAAGTAAATATATCAGTCAATAATTTTGTCAAAATGAAATTGAAACTAACTTTATGAGGAATTTGTCAATTATACTAGGGTTTATAAAAGTATATCGACAGGTTTATCATTTCGGTGTCATTACTATCAGTTCAATAATTAAATAATTTTGTAATAACAACATACAAGTGACTTATTTACAATATGCTATTCAACCCATGTTATCTATTCAAGTTTGTTAACCTTTTCAAACATAAGGCTACTTTAGCAACAGTCATATAAAACGCAAGATAAAACAAAAATTATGTTATTTTAATGTGACAATTCCATAAGACGTAGGAGGTAATTGGAAAGTTGCAGTACGAGAAATTTGATTTTATATTTCCTTCCCTGGAGATCATTACATATCCCAAAACAAACACACTCACTGAAACAGCTAACATTTCAATAGCAGGTCATCATTTTCATAAGAGTAACTTTCATGATTGCTGTAGCATCATTTCCATCAAAAGATTGATATCACTGTAAACTTGAGAGACGAAAAAGGAGAAATAATTAACGTCATCCTCATTTCCATATTGAAAATATATTTCCCCTAAAGAGATATTTCTACTTGACTGTTGTATAGACATTCATTTTATCACAATCTTCACTATATTAGGGATGTTTGCAATACTTACATTGAATAAAATACCTATTATGAGAAATGGTTTTCCTGCTTTGACAAGGAAGTAACCTTTTAAGATTATGATCGAGGTGAACAAGCCATTGTCAACTAGATGTGCAAATAATTCAATAGACAACACACAATAAGGTAAAACTTGATTGGCTAGGAAATCAACCTATTCGTTGATAAAGAAAACATTCTAAAGGAGGAATGGATGCTCATTGTACACTGGATCTTGTAAAAACTTTTACCGATGTTATTCAGGTTCCCAAATAAAACTGCTCAACATAAGTAATTCAATAGAAGACCTATGGCACAAAATTTGGTGATAAGTCAAACACACTTACCATCACTCTAGAAGTCATACTACGATTTACTTTTCTTTATATTCATAAATTGTGAGTACACAAAAGGTTGACACTGTAACAAAAAGGTACAGTAAAAATTTATTAATTATGGTTCTTAGTTAGTTAATCAGTAAGTCAAGTGTTGTCAAGAGATATATAACCATCATAATTTGTATTTAGAGGGAACATTTCGGAGATCAGCTGAATAAATGAAGATGTGTCACAATACAATAATTGGTTTAAGCTCTCACTGACATAATTGATAGCTTTTGGTCTGTAATTTTATCATAATTTTGTCCAAACTTCTATCAATCAAAGAAGAAACTACATTTATAAAATACCACAATCTATTTAACAATAACACAACAAAATCAGTCAATCTGCATTTCTATGGAAACATAATAAATGAGAAAATTACGTTTAAAATTTTAATCAATATAAAAATGTTAATTCAATCTCTGTGTCATTGATAGCACTGTATTGTCACTTGAAGCAAATGAGTTTTTGGTTAGCGATTGATGAAGACATGATTACCGGAAACCATCACTCACATGTATAGTTTGATTGATCAAATGTCAAACTAACGGTGATTAAAAGTCAGTCAAAACAACACAAGTGAAAATATCATGTAAGATGCTACAGAATCCATATTTGAGTATTTATCTGTAAAATGAAGAAGAGCATTTGTTGAGAAGATAAGACTTTTGACCCTTGGCATTTAGCATGATATTTTCGTATTGATCATATTTTGTAAATGCCAATCACTGTTAGTCGTACAGTAAAAACGGTTCATTTGAGAAGTATCAAATCCGATATATAACAATATATATAACAACCAATTTTAACACTATATCTCTGTACTGAAAGTAGCAAGTATTTTGTGGTATTTACAGATATGAACAAGATTAAAAGACATGTATAATGATTCCCCTTTCATATCAAGTTTATATCCCTTGTGGAAGCACGTTTGCTTTGTCCCGAGCCTTGTATATGTATAAACCTGCCTAAGAAGTAAGTTTTGGAAGGATATACCAATTGAAATTTAATTCATGTTGGCTAATTACTATAGTGCTATAGTATCTAGTTGCAGATATGAGAGAAATTTGACAAAAACAAATAATCATGAAACCCTTTTACAAATTATTACGTGGGTATTAAAATCGAAAATATCATGTACAAAAACAATAAAACCTTGGGTAAATATATATGGTAAAATATTATTAGTTAAATCATATGTTATAAGTTTTTTTAACATGTCTGTGGTTGATTAAAAGTCATTTCTTTGGCAGTTCATTTTTTTAAATACAAGACGAAAAAAGTGAGTGCATTAAGGAAACATTGAGAGTTTTGCTAATACATGTAGCACCCTGACTGAGACTCAACCCCTCAGTCCCGTGGCTGAGACTAAACTCTCTCTCCAGGACAATGGCTGAGAAGGAACTTTTTTCTTAAGACAAACCTGGGTCTTAAAAACCGCAGACTCAGTTGTTAACACAATGTCACTTGTGGCACGAGTCTAAGAGTTGCTTATCCTGATGCACAATCGAATGTTTGAAAGGGATCCTCCCAATGCAAATAAACTGTCAAATGATAAGACGAATGTTACTTAGACCAATTTTAATCATAGAAGTACACCATTAGTAAAACCTTCTAGACTAAATGCAGATTATTAGTCCACCCAAGCATAACAGTCTTCAAAACATTCAGATGACAATAATCTTGATCATTTAAGTCATGTCGTTTGGTCAGATCTCAGCAACTTTTTGTGAGGAACTGTCAGAATGGAGATAAAGTCCATGTAGTTCTGGAAAGAAACACCGTGACTTGCTATTTTGTCCAAACAGTTTGTCTCAAATGTCTTGTTGATTGGTTCCTGCTCATAGAGCCCTCAATTGCTTACATTCTTGGTGTTAATTCTGTCAATATTCATATACAAATATCATTCTTTGTTATCGTGTATGTATTCATAGCATTTTAGCTAAAATTCATGACCTAGTCTCATTCCTTCGACAGGACTAACATCATATCTCAAATTGTATTTTTTAAGACTAGTGAATTATTTTTTAAATCACTCATTTAAACCCCAAAAAAGCGGTAAATACTATTAGCAAATGCATATATTAGAATCGTTTCTTATTACATCCAGTTTGAACAAATCGACATTGCTGCTCTATTCTCCTTCATTCCTCATATGTGTTATATCTCCTATTGTCTGTGTAACACTTCATTTTCATGAGATAGGTGATTTTACAGATCACATGTCTTCATATCAGTCTCAGACAAGGCGCAGATGCGACTTCTCCCTCCAGACATTATAGCTAACTGACTGGAAGCCATTTACAAGGAATTCATTTTAAACGTGCAGGACAAGAACATTCATTGAGGATGATAATCTTTCAGGTATTCTTGTTAAGGTATTTTCCTCATACACCATGATTCTCTTTGAACTATTGTTCAATCAGGTCCTTTGAATAAACATTAGGATACCGACTACTCATATATTTTAAACCTGTTATGACATCAGTTTATTTTCTCTAGGAATAATGCATCTCATGACAGGGGAGATATTTAAGTAGGTTTGATGTATGTTATTATCAACAAAATTTTCCTTCATGGCGGGTCGTTATGGTGAAATATCTGTAATATCTAAAAAATATCATCTATTAATGATAAGACTATTGGTTATACAAAAAAAATTCTAAAAGTATACCTTCAATCACTTTTGAAAAATAATGCAAATCTCAATTATGAATCTGCACTCATTTTGGCGATAGACTGCCTCAAACCTATATATTTCTACTCCAACATGACAAATCCGACGATTTTACCTCTGTAACACAGACAGTGAGCTGTACACTTAAAACCTGAAGTACATTCTAGATTACGAACAGTGGTTGATATGATTCAGAGACTCTATTACAGTTCATTCGAATACTTCAGTCAAAAATGGAGAATAGAAAATTGGATCATTATGATAAACAGAAGTATTGGTTGGACATGATCTTGACTTTGACGGAAGGGTGACAATACACAGTTCAAATTGTATAGCCAATTTATTCATAACCTTTGTAAGAAATATCTCAAACTGAGACAAGTTCTTTACAACAGAGCCCAAAAAGGACACTGAACTACAGTAAGGTTTACAATAGTCGTACATAGAGATTGTCATTCTTTTGGAAACTTCTTCTTCTTAATCTTTTTAGACTTTAGTGCCTTTAAAAATGACATTCAAATATGTGTTTTCAAAAACCGAAGAAATGAAGTTCATTCTTGAAGACTTATCAAATATACAACCGGACTGGGGTATTTAAAAGGGACGATTTTTAACAATGATGATTGGTAATGACATGTATGTTCTGTTGGCGTCAACTTTTAGGATGTTAAACATGACATCGTTTTTAAAAGGATCTCAAAGTATTTTTTGTTTCAGGTAAAACATAGGATGATAAAGTCATTCTTTTGGAAACTGTTTTTGTCATGGAAGTTCAGAACATATCATTTGTATTTCTTACATTTACAAACGTTAATTAGAAGGGATAATGGAAAATTGTTTTAATTTTAGCAAAACCTTGCAATTCATTTCACAGTTCAAGTCTGATTTCTAATAAATACACCATACTTCTTAATCTTTTTAGACTTTAGTGCCTTTAAAAATGACATTCAAATATGTGTTTTCAAAAACCGAAGAAATGAAGTTTGTCGTCATTATCAACAAGGCCTTATTTCAAATGCAAAAGTCAACTTTATCTGATGACTTCTTAAAATGAAAAACAGGAAGTGATTAATCAACATTTTAAACCATTTCTCATCATTATCGCCATAGCTGATTGTTTTTCTTTTCATCTTAAGCCAAAAGGAGTGCCTAATCCTGCATGAACTCTGCTTATAAGTGTGGAAATGTATTAGATCCGCAGGAAGATTGTGTTAATCAAAGCACAAGAAGTTGTGATTAACAAAGCAAAGACGTCAGCAGACAAAAAATAGACAAGGTGTTGTGAAAGTTTTTGTCCTACAACTGGGGCATGCATTCAGTACTTCAAACATTAAACACGTTAATATCTTATCACTGTATTATGATTATCACTTGGGACTTTGCTTATTTCTGCGGGGTTTACAAGTTTACATAAGTAGTAGAAAGACAATAGGAATAGTTCATTCTTTAACACTTATCAAATATACAACCGGACTGGGGGATTTAAAAGGGACGATTTTTAACAATGATGATTGGTAATGACATGTATGTTCTGGTGGCGTCAACTTTTAGGATGTTAAACATGACATCGTTTTTAATAGGATGATAAAGTCATTGAAAGGGATATCAGGAGGAGATAAATAATCATATGATATGCAAAAACCCTTACGATTAATGTTTGTTGTTTGGTGGACAGCTGGTCTGATGTCCTATTCCATGACTAATAATGTGTTATAGGATTTAGTCTTATCTTTCATTCTTGGTGTATTGGTTCATTAAATCAAAATGTACCAAAATACATTAACAATTTCATAGACTGTGACGAAAGAATTTCATTGTCATCTTCAAATTTAAACAGAGACCTTTTTGAGTTTTTTAAATCATAAACAAATTTGATTTTCACTGATGGTAAGACTAAGATTGTAACCTTGTAAATTTTTATTAATATCTATTGAAACGTTTTATTAATTTTTTATCAAAACGTATTTCTTTTTTTTTGGATAATACTCCTGCTTTCAATCCTAAACATTTGATATATTGCCTCAGGATAATAAGATATATATTCTCTGTAGCCAAAAACACATTCTCTCCAAACAGAGTTAGCCCCGCAATTTTATCCTATACAACCTCTGTATTAATACGAAGGTTTTTGGGGCTTCAGGCAGTTTCCCCTACCGGCGATATATTACACTTTAAACTACCTGGAAATATTTCAGCCAATGAAAACACCGAATGCATGAATAACATATTTAAGTCACATTAGCCTATGCAATGATGCAGTCGCAAAATGAGGCGTATGTGTTCTGTAAAGAGGACTAAAAGTGCAACTTTTGGAAAGCTTACGGAAATAACCTAGGCAAATTGAATGACAACTTTTGAAACGGTATGGCTGATTGCACAACTAACTTTGATTGCATCCAATCAGCGTTCTACATTTCGTGCCCGACAAACCGTGGAATTGAGACACAGGTTGTATGGGAATTTATGACGGAGCTACCTCTGTTGGGAGAGAATGCCAAAAACATTAAGCATGATCAATTATATCAGCTGGTATTCATTGTAGCATATTCAACACAAGCGATTAAAATATATCATGCTCAAATTCTTATTCTTCACGAATATTCGTTATTATATCATTTATAAAATTTTGTTTAAACATTTCATTGACTTCTTATTGAAAGTTAATACAAGACATATCAAATCAAAAGTAATTGAGGGGGTTTGATTATTTCATAATATGTGAAAAGTTTGATAAATTCATTATCGATCAGCCGGGACAGGTGATGAATACGGCGAAACCGCACTAGTGGTGGTTGGCCGTTTGGTAGGGGAAGTAAATCCAAAGTCGACTCCCATATGCAAGGCTAAAGATTTGTGTACGTATTCTTCCTCATAAGGAGTGTACAAGACGAGTACTAGTCCTGTGTTGATTAATCTGGCATGTAAAACGAAAAAGGTAGAGAACAGCAAAATTATCGCAAAGTCAAATGTAGAACTTTGAACAAGGCAAGTAATGCCTTAAACAATAGAAATAGAAATACTGTTGTCTCTAACAGGCAGAAGAAGTGTGTGTGCTAACCATTTTGACGTTAGCTAGTTAAGTATCCAAATACATAAACAATGCACAACAAAATGTTAAATGTATTCCAATATGTGGACGTCCTCGTCTGAATAACACTAGATATAATAACATTTGTCTTAATAAAATGGCAATTGTCATCCTTGTCACTTCATTAAACAAGTCATTATTTGTATTGTTGTCGGGGAGAATGAGTTTTGAAAAAATAACTGATCAAACAAACACGTAATTTGTGTTCAAGAGCATGTATAATTCAAAGACAAGTTTAGTAAAATTTGAGTTTTTTTGCTACTCAAATACACATTTTCTCCTGAACGTGTTAAAGTGTTTGAAGACACATCATCATTTTTTATTCTCTAGCTCTGCCTTTTGAAGATATTTTCAAGCACAAACCATTTGAATATATTTAAAAACCGTACCAAAAACACTGACTATTGTCTGCTTTTGAAGCTTTTATGAGCCGTTGACTCGATCTGAAAACGGACAATAGCTTCCCGGGAATTGAAAACATCATTAACATGAACAAAACATGTCTCTCAATGAATACCAAATGATACTCTCTCTCTCTCTCTCTCTCTCTCTCTCTCTCTCTCTCTCTCTCTCTCTCTCTCTCTCTCTCTCTCTCTCTCTCTCTCTCTCTCTCTCTCTCTCTCTCTCTCTCTCTCTCTCTCTCTCTCTCGCTCTCTCTCTCTCTCTCTCTCTCTCTCTCTCTCTCTCTCTCTCTCTCCCCTGACTTGTGACTACACAATATTTTTAAGAAAAAGGTTTGATAAAAAATATATAGTGTAGTCTAGTGTAGAGACAACGTGCACATGGACGTTTGATTGTATGTTTTAGTATCTAACAATGATAAAACTCATTGAATAAACTATAAGATATAAGAATTTTATATTGTAGGGTTTTTCTTGTGAATAGGACTTTTTCCTCTCATAAATAATGAACCAACAACCGTCGCCTGAGTATATGAGAAAACTACTGTATGTAGCCAAGTATACGAAACTAGTTCATCAAGTGAGCATTAATATTTTTCAAAGCTACAATCAAATCTTTCGTTTGACGCAAAGCTACCACATCATTATTTTCTGAAGTCAAATATTTTATAGTTCATTGAACAATTCTTACATATTCCAAACAGAAACCGTTCACAGCATTGCACTTTTGATTAAGTGAAAAGGTATGGGTCTCCAATGTTGAGAAAGTTGTGACACATTTACATTTTATACTTAGTTAACGGCATACATTTTCTCCACACAGAAGTAGCTCTGTCATTAATTCCATATACAACCTCTGTCTGAATTTGAACGTTTCATGATCTAGAATTGAAGAACGCTGATTGGATGCAATCAAAGTTAGTTGTGCAATCAGCCACACAGTTTCAAAGTTATTCAATTTGCCTAAGTTATTTTCGTAAGCTTTCCAAAAGCTAAACTTTATTCGAATATGCACCTTGCACTTTTAGTCCTCTTTACAGAACACATACGCCTCATTTTGCGACTGCATTCGGTGTTTTCATTTGCTGAAATATTGCCAGGAAGTTTAAGTTGCAATATGTGCCGGTAGTGGAACTGCCGGAAGCCCGAGAAAAGTGCGTATTAAGACAGAGGGGGTATACGAATTTATGACTGAGCTAATTCTGAGACTGAGAATGAACGGCATAGAGCTGTTCATTTATTTAAGTTGTGTTTTTGAGTATGAATCTTAGCATTTATAAAAAAAAAAGGTACGGGATGAATAACCCCTTGGTGATCAATGATGAAATTTCGGATGAGACATTAGGTAGTTTCATTTCTTTATCAGGTTCCTATATGTAAATTGCATGTACACTAACAGCATTCTATATTTACAGTGCCAATACCTCAAGTTTATTTTAATGTAACGATAATTACATTTTAGTGTTGTTCCATGGAACAGTGTGCATATGAAAATAAAAGAAGGTCTTATAATATTTTATCACAGCTGTATATATGTCTTTAGTGTTCTTTCATTTTCACTAAAAGTAAAACAATGTTAAGTGATAAAAAATCAACAATATTGTCCTGAATCAGATATAACATGAAGCAAACGTCAAGACACTTTCATTAATGTACTAAGTAAATAGTATAGTGACACTGTTGAAGACTAATAGTGGTAAATCAATTATCATACATAGAAGCAACATTCTATGGCTTTCAAATTAGTTAAGGGGAATTAAATTACAGCAAAGTCTACACTACAAAGTGAAGCCTAGTCATTCAATCTCCTGAGATTCCAATTTTTCCAAAGGTTTAATCAACAAAATTAAGTTTCTTAAAGTCAGTTCATAACTATTTTTGAGGTTATGTAATGTTGTGCATGAACATATAAGAAGGTATGGAATTGGATTACAGAAAAAAACCCATTGAAGTGATTCAAAATCTTCAGATTAAAGATTGAAAAATAAACGATGCTCAAGGCTTGATTTATACCCATTGAACCAAACACAATTTATCTATCATACATATATTGACAATGGACTTCAAATCAGCTCATTTTTCAAAATAATCCACAGGTCGAAAACAATACAATCAATACTTTCTCCTCAATTCTTTCGCATGAAGTTATTGCCATTAAGAAATCACAAACAATTTTTGTGCTAGCGCTTCGTCTCAGTGTTCCAGTTTTTTTAAGACAGGACTGTATTTTGGTCGTGTTACTAAAAATGTTCTTGACTTTGCACAGGCCTTTTTGTAAATCCATTCAATGATTTTTCCGTATCAGTGTTTAATATACAAGTCTTGGAATTTCTAAAGCATATTTAGTCTTATGCTGTTTATATAACAATTATGTAGGTACACGTTGTAAATGACTATCATTTGTGGTTTGGGTGACATAAAGAGGGTATAATTGCCAGGATATGAGTAAACACACCAAACACTTTCATCCCTACAGACGTTGTGGTATTTTCAGAGAAGAAGAACTTGATATCATAAGGGCATCAGATCATTCGTAATCGGATTTATGAATGAGACAAATGTAAAGATTTGGTTTCCAAAATAGATGTTAGACTGCTCTGAAATCAGATCAGTGATACTGTCACCACTTCTTTGATAAATTCGCTTCTGATTGGCTTGGGAACTATAGGATAGATATTATCTCTGGAGCTGTCAGAACAGTCTGCTGAACTTGCATGTAACGAGAGGCTCTTGTGACTGCAAACATGTAACAAGGCTTTCTGGAATAACAAAATAAACAAAACTTTCGTTATTGTGCCTTTACAATTCTAGATTCGTAATTTTATTGGCGATTTCTTTCAGTTCATGTCACTTGTTTCAAACTCAATGTTCTTGTGGAACAAGAATAATTCTTCTAAACCAATTAAATTTATAATTTTAACACTTCATATTTTATCAGTAAATTAATTTAATTTATGATTAATTCAGTATATGAAAGTCTACAAAGAGGAACGTTCAAAATGGTTCCTACTCTATGTCTGACAGGATCCTGTCCATGTTATTGATTGCAAAATAACCTTTTCATAATAAAAATACATGTTATATATAGTACCCAGAGAAAGGTGTTTAAGACATCCAACTAGAATGTGTGTATATTACTCCTATTTTTTGGCTGGCATTTGAAAACAGACAATGCCAAAGAAAGACAATCAACATAGTTATTATAGATAATGTAATTTTTTAGACACCATATCTGAGTGAGAAAAAACAATTAAATTTGCGGTCGCAGGGTTAAATGCTATCTTTTAATCTTGGTGAATTGTCTTCTTTAAGTTATAATGTACCATGACCTTGATGTTACACTGAGTAAATTCAAATCTAAAAAGGCAGCTAAAGCAGTTAATGTCACTTAGAATTTGGACACTTCATTCTGCTTGCCATATGGAAGTACATCAAATTACCTTGTTCACAAAGATCAGATTTTGCTATTGATGTTGTGGATGCTTTATAAAAGAAGTACATAAATACAGTAAAAACTATTGTCAAAGAGAATTTCACAAAACGAGGGTTATAAAACTGTAGTGACAGTTATTCTAACATTGTGTCTATTGCCTTTTTTACTGTCTGTCTTTAACGTTTTAGAAATGAAGCGACATTGAAATGGTATCTTCTGATTGCGAAGCTTGAATAATTGTTTCTGTGACATAAATCCATTGAACTATATCAGAACACATGTTGAACTCTTATTTGAGCAATTAATGAATTTTATTTACGCCTCCAAAGATTAAAAGAATTTATGTCTAGGATAGTCTTGCGATTAAATAGAATGTGAGGCTCGTGAATCATAGTAAATATTCCACATGTTTAATGGAGTGTGGTATATGGTCCTTAGTTTAAAAAAAAATAATTTTCAGCTCCCTATACTCTTTTAACATCATATATAACTGTTGTTTAACTTTTACTATCATTATATATCTTGAATCTGTTGTTCTAACAAATGTCAACATTAAATAGATTTACAACACTTGTTTAACACATGCAATCTCTACAATTTTATAATATTGTGTGAATAAGACTTAAATTGTAACCATGCAAACATTTGGGCCCTTTAGCAACAGTGAAATGAAACGCAGGATAAAACTGCCTGAATATCTTTTGACAAGTCCAAAAGACATGGGAGGAAATTGAAAAAATGCAGTACGAGGGATTCAGTTTCCGTTCCTTGAATTTCATTGATTGATGATATATCACAAAAGAAAAACACTTACAAACACAGCCAAGATTTCAATAGCATAGTCCTTTTCATGAGAGTCCCTATGATGGTTGTTGTAGTATCATGTCACGCTGAAGGTTGAGTAGAGAGACGAAAAAGGAGAAATAATTATCCTAACTTTATCCTGATTTCCATATTAAAAATATATTTTCCTCTGCAGAGATATTCCTACTTGACTATTTCAAACACAGTCATACTGCCACAAGTCTCAGTTTACCTGAAGGCTTACGTCGTTTGAAGTACCTGCTATGAGTTGTGGAATATATTTTGAGAATATTCAATGTTTTCCCTGCTTCGACAAGGAAGAAACTTGTTAAGGTCATATTCAAAGTTAACTAGCCATGTTCAACTAGACTTGCAAAGACTGAAATAGACATGCCTGGCCCGTGCGTGTTTTTTTTCCAAATTTACGATTCAATCAGAAAAACTTAACAGAGTGAACTTTGATTAACAAGTGAAACACCATGTTCGTTGACGGTGTTTTTAATAATTTTTACAGATTACAAAAACGATTTTCAAAGAAAGGAATGGATGTACAGTGTACCATTCCTATTGAAGTACTACTTCTCTTGATAATGTTGAGGCACAATCAAATGTTATATTATAAAACGTAGCTGAATTTCAATTTTATTTTGCTTTCAATTTTCATTTGAAAACACACATTATTTTAATTAACAGGTACAGTGCAAGAAGATTGGGCTAATTCTTTATATGTTACTGAAGGCATTGCATTGCAAGGAGTTGTCATGTGATATCCAACTTCACGAATTTTCAACTGTGGGGGAATTTTCCTGGAGATCAGCTCATTGAATTAATACGTGTCAAGATACAGTAATGGGTTTAATCTTCTGTTGATTTCACTAACAATTTATCAGTTAACTAGCAAATTGGTCAGTAATCTTATCATAATTTTTTGGGTATGTTTTAGCAAACAAAGAACAAACTCCAATGAAACAATATAACAATTTATTTTCATTATATTATTTCAACTAATATTCTAGAATAATAATAGACAATCGGTTCTTTGGGTAACTCTTACTTTTCAAATATGCTCCTTAAAAAGAAATTTGATTATAGCACAAACAAATTGTTTGACAACGAAAAACAATACAAAAGCAATCAATCTGCAACTTGCCAAGAATAGAACTGAAAAGCACGGCTAATTTTGTAATGAATCTAATTACGATAACTAAAAAAAGCCAGTCAATCAGCATTTGCATGAGAAAAATTTAGAGAATTATTGAGAAATTTGCAATCAATCTAATTGATAACTCCATTACATGTGTTATTGACAATATTTCATTGTCACTTGAAGCAAATGAGTTATTGGTCAGAGATTGATGAAGACAACATTATTGAAACTATCACTCATAGGATTAGTTTGATTGATCATATGTCAAAATAACGGTGATTAAAAGTCAGTCAAACGACGAAAAAAAACGTATAATGTAGGATGCTACAGAAGACTAATATGAGCAAATAACTGTAGAGTGACGAAAGAGTATTAGTTTTGGATGATAGACTTGTAACCCATGGCATTTGGCATGAATTCATCGAATTACAGGCTTTTTTTAACATTGTTGTTTTATAAATTTTTTATCATTGTTGTATTTACAGATGTCAGTAATAATTATAGGATATCTAAGAAGAGATAAAAGTAATGTAGTATATAAAGAAACACATTTGTCTCTTTTGCAATTGATAATACCATTTGCTCAGAGAAGTTTGTTCCCAATGTCCATTGATTGTTTGCATTGTTGGTGGAATATAAAAATGTGATATTTTCTTAATATTCCTATCTAAGACCATCACAATAAGATCATTTGGTTTGTTATTCATCTGGAGCATATTGGTCTCAATTCATGACTTAGTCTCTTTCCTTTGACAGGACTTTGATGATATCTTCCATTATATTTTTAAGAATAGTGATAATTTGCAACCAGAAAACGGTGGTTAATACTAAATTTATCATCTACCAATATCATCTCTTACTACACTCAGTTGTATCTAATGGGCATCGCTCCTCTATTCTCCTTCATTCCTCATATGTGTAGCATCTCATATGGTCTGTGTGACACTTTATAAAATAACTTTTCTGGCCATTATCTGCTGATAAAACGTTATATCCTGTTTTTTTCGACAGGAATCATTTTCAAAGTCTTACAAACCTCATATTTTTAATAATCGTGTTGATGATTAACAAAGACCCTGTGATACCATTTTTGAGGGTTCAAACCTAGGGCAAATGTATATGCTTTATGAAGAAGCCAACCCAGTGAACTTGAGGATAAGAGGATAGTTGTAATTGTAAAGATTGTGAGTGATTCGACACAGGAAGCACGTTCTTATAAGTTTTAATTCATACCCTTAATCCATCTATAACATCATTTCCTATGACGCATTTAAGAAAAAGTTCATATTAGCATTTACAACAAATCTTTCCTGTTCAGGGCTGTCAGACGTCAAACTATACTGATGGTGAAGATGTGAATTTGATAAAAGTCGTTTCATTTGCTTGTAATTTAGGTAACCAAACCAAACTCTCAGACTCCAATTGCTAAGTGCTCTGTTATAAACCTATATTTCAGAATGTAATTTTTTTAGGAGACTTCGCGATTAGATCATCGAAGAAGATTCATATTGTTCTAGAATAAGTAAAGTAAATAGCCCTCAAATAATTTTCAATTGGTTTAGTACTATTCTTGAATTGTTGATTTGATCAAGATTTGGTATATGATTTCAACTCATTAATGTGCACTTTAATGTCTGCTAATCGAATACCAAGATACCGAAATCCACTCATTATTTGTAACTTGTAACATTATTTGTATTTGCTCCAATGTCTGGAGGGAGAGAACACACTTCCGCTCTGCCGGAGAAAAATTACACCATTCACTAGACTGAAACGTGAGACATGTTAATCATGATTAATGAACTTCGTAGGACAACAATATCCAAACTGAATGTGATGAGAAACGCTCTTTGTAAAAGCATCAGGTTCAAGTATTTATCAATATGCCAGGTTGCATAATTAGTATATATAGTATATATATATATTAGTATATCTATATTAAGTTATCTATACTCGTGATACATCACCCAAACAGTGTTCTTATGATATTCTTCAATTAATTGAACAATTTGTAAGCAATAAGGATCTATATAAACGGGCCGGCGTAGTCGAGAGGATACTTCGTTGAACAAACGAACAATTCTATATAGACGTATTCAAAGCATTGAAGACTCTATTTTGGCATTCTGGGATTTTAGAATTGTAATGACGAAAATGAAAATCTTATAGTTTGCAAACTTTGTTAAGAAAAAGCGAATAAATTAATTTTTTTAGGAAATTAAAATGACATTGTTTGTTTACATGATAAAATATTGTCCAACTCGGCCTCCTTGTGAAGACAACATTAAAAAGGATCTGTTTTATATTCAAAATGAAAATAAAGAATGGAATTGGTTTTCAATTAGTTTTGAAATATTGAGACCATTTTTATGTTTTAAAGTGGAACCTTTAGTCATTAAAGTGGTCCATGAGCGTGTCAACACGTCAAAAGGAACTGAAGACCAAAATGACATCAACAGAAATTACAAACGCGTTTTAACAGACTGTATTCGTTCGTTACATTTTCTTACTGACAGCACTTGACCTATAGTAATGATGTTCCCTATGACCTATTGGAATCTGACAAGATGACCAATATTCAAATGTTGTAGGATATAATAATCTCAATGTCTAGTAGACTGTGTAAAGTATTGCTTGGCACACTGTTAATCTGCATTTAGACCAGAAGGATTTACCAATGGTCTGCTGCTCATGTAAATTTGGTCTAGGTCCATGTATTAACCTTCCCGTAAGTTCCAATGGATTCCTACGATAACTAAAGTATATAAGCAAAAAGACTCTGCATTGCTTTAAATTTGATCTGGCAAGATCATTAAACGAACCAAGTCCACATAATTTGGTACAACCTTTTGCTTATTACATCAAATAACCATGCTCATTTACTCCTTCGCGATTTAATTTTCTGATATTAAATGTTGATAACATTATCTCTCATTTCTATGCTCACATTTGGTAAGAGAAAAAAAAGGTAAAAAACCGATTGGCCATTTCGAGGTGATAGGAAAAACCTTTTTCATCATAATACGTTTGACAGTGTATGAAATCCACTAAAAACATAATGAAAATGTATTACCAAATGTCCTTTAAAACATAGCTTGATTTAAAATCAGGCTAAGGTGATTTAACCTGAATAGTACTATTGCTTGGGAATGGTCACAGATCATTTTGTTCAGATTTACATTGTGAAGATACATTGCAATGGTGTATAAATAATCACTAGATTATAACATTCTTAAAGTACTTGTGAGAAGGGAAATAAAATGCTTATGTAACACATTTTCATTCCAATAAATTACCAATACAAATTTAACATTTGCACGGTGACACCGCTTATTTCAAAAACTAGTTTAAGGCACAAACACGTACAGCTCTAGATCAGCTGAAGATCAAACAATGACCATTCAGCCCTGAGGATACCGATGAATGATTTCTTACGGTTTTAACGTAAAGATTCTGTCTGCAGATGTTGGCAATAGCTAAAAATACAATTGAACATTCAAACCCCTAGGTAATTCAGATTTGATTGCTCATAAGAAACTTTCATGTTTAAGATCACCGACGTTTAAAAATGTGAAGAAGTTCTGAACGAAATGTAGTTTTTTGATATTTGGTGCATTACAGTATATGTGCGAAATTAAGATTTGATCAGTCAATTCATTGGTACTCAGGTACTTTATTCATAGTTGAAACTAATAGGCAAATTTCCATTTGAAAGACGTTATATAGGACCTGTCGGAAGAATGACAACGGACACCAAGTAACGTAATAAAGCTACTTATCCATTTATTTAACATTGTCTGCGTTCAATGAGCAAAGCTTACTAATTTTCTATGGTTATAAAGGAAAAATCTGAAATAATGAAATGTTTCAAATGGAAATATATTTATTGTTGATAAGGACATCAGACCAGCTGTCCACCAAGTCATAAAAATGGATCCAAACATTATTTCCCACTGATTTCCATTTTAGGACTTACAAACAGTATAAACATTAACAGCAGAGAGAAAGGACTATCTACCTTGTTAATTTCTGATAATCTGTCAGTTCCATTACCCAATCAACATTGAAAAAATATGTCCTTTAGTAATCTTAAAAGTATTGGGAAATTGACAGTAATATAAAATGTAAAGTGTTTTTTTCAAGCTGAAAAACTAGAAATTTAAAAACCTTTAGACTTAAGATTCTTAACATAGAACCATAAAAGTTTAACTGAATATTCCAGTTTTAAGACACCAACGTCTTGATATTATTATTGCCTGGATATTAATCTCGGCTTCTTCTGCTTTGAGTAACACAATCCCCCATCGGATCTATTACATGTCTAGTCACCACACTTATACACTTATCCCAGGATTAGGGACTCAGTTTTGCTGAAGATGAAAGGAAAAATAATCAACAATGGGGATACTGATTTAAAATGTTGATTAAACACTTTCTGTTTTTCCTTTCTAGAACTCATAAGATTATGTCAATTTTTACCTTTGAAATTAGACCTAGATGACGACGACGGACTATATTTCATAGGAAACCAATACTTGATAGTCATTTTGTAAGATATAGAAGTCTAAAGATAAAAAAATAAACTGTTTTGTTTATTCATGAGACATGTGATTATAAATGTGAAATACGTTGCAGGGTTTATAAATTAAATAAAATGTACTAAATTAAATGTAATGTTAGAATTACTTATCAAGTTAGATCTGTGAAATTTTATGACAATTTTTTTAAAACAGAGCTAAATATATGTTGTGACAATTTTCTTACTTACTGCAGTTCAATACATTTCTCCATCGCAAAGCATTTGTCTGTTTGAATTCAACACACTTGTTCATGTACCTGCCTAGTTATTATTCTCCTTCACTTATTTGGGAACAGACGCAAAGCCACATGCCTTTTTGGTTTTCATAAAATGTAGTTAAATTTATATCTGTCCTTGTTGTACCACGTGCAAAAGCTAATTACATCTTTTTCTATAGGCATTGAATAACATAGCGTTAGGCCTAGTGGTGGTGGTGAAACAGTCGAAACGGACAAAATAAACCTATCAGCAAAAGAAACTTATCACTTTTTAAATCGAATTTTGCGATTTATAGTGTCTGGTATAGGTTTATAAATATGCTGAAAACATTCACCAAAACGCATTCTGTGGACTAGTAACAATTGTTATTCCAACAGCCAAGAGCTACCCTTTTACAACATGACAATTCTCGGCCTCACACCGCCAGACTTGTGAATGATTACCTCAATAACGTTAACGTCAACGTCTTGCCTTGGCCGTCACGATCGCCGGACTTGAATCCAATCGAACATCTGTGGGGTCATATTGGCAGACAAATGAGACAACGCAATCCGCCACCAGCAAATCGACAGCAACTTGAGCTCGTATTGATGGATCTGTGGCGAAGACTTCCACCTGACGTCATCAGACGACTGACGACATCCACGAGGAGACGTGTACTAGCGTGCATTGACGCAGAGGGTGGTCATGCACGATACTAACACATGTTTGACCCATTTGTATGGACTCATGATTATGTATGATGATGTCTGTTATTGTGTAATTTTTTATTTTGACACCATGCCATTTTCATTCAACATTTGAATAAATGTACTATTGATAGAATAATGGTGGTTTTACATGGAGGTTGGAAATTAGTTGTGTCAATTATTAATTGATAACAATAAACAAGATATGTGTCTTGCTGTCATTTTTATGAGCGAAAAAAGGCGGTGATAAGTTCCTTTTGCCTACTAGTTTATCATACCCAACAAAATCTAATACAGGCTGCACTCAGCTCGCACTTTATTTCAAACACCAATGCTATGAAACCGACCTCAAATTTTTAAATATTGCAGAAATTATTTCGAAAGCTAACGCCCTCGCGAAATACTTACGGTTTTTTCTACACAGAGTGAGCTCCCTTTACAGCATTTAGAAACTGTCGGTGATGTCCGGGTACTAATACAGGATAAGTTTTTCGAAATTTCCAAAAAAACTTCATCTCGGCATGAAAGCCAATTCGTGGAAACCGTGATCGGTTATCAATGACACAGCACAGCTGCCTTAACGCAAAAGGATATATACTGATGGTAAAGGTTAAGCAACCCTGTATTTACATGGTGATATCTCTGTTCATACTTAGAATTGAACTCTACGAGCACATGAACATGTCACACAAACACAACAAGATAGTCTAACCATATCTCATGCTGCACTCCGTGAGGCAACCCGGGACATGCGGCAAATGAGTTCCTTAAGTGGTGTTTCACTTGTCATTGCACTACGAATATGACACGAAACAGAATCTCAGACGCTGCCCGTTGGCAGATGATAGACATGAAAGATGAAAGCATGTCTTTGAGACAGATTTCTCAGCGGTTCAACGTCACCAAATCAGAGGTCAGTAGACTGTTGTCCACAGGCGTTAACGTCTCACGTGAACTGGTAAATAAACGGCTCTTGTCCAGATGTCAAATCCGATTGAACGCCTGTGGGATGAGATCGGTAGGCAAGTGAATCGGCGTGACCAACAAGAGCTCAGAACTGCTGTATTGGATGGTTGGATCAATCTACCAATGAGATTAATGCGTACTCTCGTCTTGTCCATGGAGCTACTCTGTCAAGAGGTGATGAAAGGTCGTGGTAGTTACACCCATGATTGAGGGTTATCATGTCAATTTGGACAATGCTATCAAACAATACTCTTGTTAAATTGAAATGAAATGACTAAACTGTCCGTTGAAAGTTTGTCTGTAAATCCAAACTTTGTGAGAACCTTTAACTTCAACTTTCTCACGTGACGTTTAACAGGTTAATTAAATAAGAGTAGTCTGTTTTCTAATAAACTACCAGGCAAAAGAAAGTTTTCACTCTTTTTGCAAATCTATAACAGAAAAACAAACGTTGATATAAGAATTCTGACGATATATTTAGAAACAGATATCATTTTCTAATATTCTCGTAAATAAACATCCATATGTAGGCATTTAATTTACCCCAATACACAAGGAAAGAGACAGGGGGTCAATATTAAAAATTACAGTCTGTCATCAGTATACGTCCCCTCATTGAAGTCGTCAGGTGTCAGATGACGTCAGCAGGGATCCTGTTCCATTTGTTTAATAGAGCTTGCTCAAGTTCCTGCTGGTTGTTTGGAGGTGGCACCAGTTTTCTCAAATGGCGGTCAGGGTGATCCCATATGTGTTCAACCTGGCAAGAACAGAGACGTTCGCGATCTCTCGGTTGTGACTAACAATTTGGGCAGTGTGAGGTCTTCCGTTTTCGTGCTGCAATATCAATCTCCTTGGCTGTTGTTTGATGAATGGAACGACGATAGGTCTCAGTACGCTTGGCAGTCAGATTCCCTCGCAGAACAACCATTCTTCATTTGGCCACAAATCCTTCCCCACACCATGAATCTTGCCTCCAAACTGGTGTACATCTTTAATGCAGTTTGGCTTAAGACGCTCGCCCCTTTGTCGATAAACTCGAAACGTGCCATCCTTACTGAATAAGCAAATTCTGCTATTGTCTGTAAAAAGCGCCCACTCCCAGTCACGTCACTGCCACCGGCGTACAGAACGTGTCCATCGTAATCTGCGTTGACGGTCGGGTCAAAGCCATTCCACGGAAGGGGTGGTAGGCTCGTATACAAGCCAAACGAGGTCGGCGAAGGGTTGTTCTTGTGCTAATGATATGACCGAGTGCCGTCGCCGCTGTTGATATCACCGTTATGAACGAATGTAGCGAATGCCGCAGTTGTTCCCTCGGTCTTCCCGATCTTGGTCAGTCATGTGTCTGGCCTGTCTGCTGGTAGCGTATTAACAGCCTTCTGATGGTGGTTTGGCTGCAATTGAAGGTTCTTGACGTTGGGAAGCCCCTTAGTGGACAAACCAATGGCTTGGTCACGTTGCGCTTAGCATACTGTTGGTGGTCTTTATGTTACTGAATGTCTGCTCATTCCAACAAGGGTATTTATGCAACATTGCTGCACGTACATAAAAAATCATGCCTCAAAAACACCTTTTGCACGTCTTTGTGAATGCACAATTCCAGTGACTGCGTTCGATGCGATGCGTTCGTGTAGAGGAAACGATGCAGTTATACTATCATTTACTCTTTAGAATCAAAACCCGTACAGCCTTTTAATATTTTCTTGTAAAATATAAAAGTGAAACCTTTATTTTTCCTTGGAGTTTATTTTTTCAAAAAGAAACAATTGAAAAATAACTCTACGGAAAATACCCTGTCAAGATTATCACCTCCAAACATAATCGGTTGTTCTGGACCTCTAGAATCTACTGTAAGTGACTTCCAGTCAGTGAGCTAAAATGTCTGGAGGGATAAGTCACACCTGCGCCCTGTCTGAGACTTGTTTGAAGATAAGTGATATGTGAAATTACCATCCTCATGAGAATAAAAACATTAATGTCTCTTAATCATCTGAAATATTAAAATCAATAGATGAACAAAAGTGATCAAATATTGTTCGTGCATTACACTTAAAGTGTTGCCTAGTACCAGAATTGTCATCTTATAAACGATAGATAACAACTAGATCTAGCACTGCTAGATAACTCTCACCCTCAATCGTTGTGGAATAGTCAGACAAGGAAATTCTATCCTTATTAGTTACGAAACCCTTCCTCAAAGTCAGGTCAAAACAGTTAAATTTAAATAAACACAATAGTGCTTTCTTTACACCGTGTGGATAAGTAAGACCTTTTAGACATTGCAAAATGACTAGTCTACCCGGGGTCTGCGAGGTACGGTTCTCGGCAACGGGACTTTTAAATAAACTCTCGGATGAGGGCTTAACAAGAAAAAGAAGGACAAAATGTATGTAAAATGTAAATAAGATAAAAAGAAGCGACCGATTTTGTATTCTTCACATTGCCTTTGTTTAAAAGTGTAAATATAAAGGTAAAAATAAAACACACTTATCCAAAACCCAACATATGACTGTATGTATTGCTATTTAACATGACACTTTGAATGTAATATTTGGTTTTTAGAAATAGAGAAACGATGTCTTCTAAAGGCCACACATCACGACTAACTCTTCCTTACTCTTGTTGTATCAATAAACAAATAACAGTGCTCACAGATAAAGCCAAAATTGCCATCAGGGTAGCTCTGACATAATGTGTATTACTTTCTTGCAACTGAGGGTAAAATATATATTCTATGCCTTCTGAAGATCACTCAAACTTTGGCTTTGGCTTCTTATAAAATTCGTGACAAAAGAAAAAAGGAAGAACATATTGAAGCTATCTAGTTGTGAGTTCATCAAACGGAAAAAGAATATAAAATGTAGCACCGTATAAAATGCATAACATTGCTATATTCAAACTTAAACTCCATTTGTATACCTGGTAATAAATCGTTAAAAATTACAAGTAGGATTTTAACATTACAATATAACATAACAATTGGTATTTGATTGCAAACCCTTTACAGGGAAAGGGATTTAATTCGTTTGCGGGGTTTTGTAGACTTGTTTTTAAGGAGGCAGACAACTATCCAGTAAAAGAAAATATGACAATTGAAACACAGCCATTTCCCCAGCGGTCGAGGAGGACTTTCCTCGTGGCATTTGATAAGCAGACATTATCGTTGACATTTATTAGGGGAAATCAAACCACATAGCTTGATCTACTACGACAGTCATTTCAAAATAGACTTACAGCAATACATCGTTTGAAGGCCATTACGCTTTCAACTTCTTCAATAGTAGAGCTTAAACCGTGTATAAAAAAGGAACATGGGAGTGAACGGATTTGTTGTTTTCGAATAAAGTATATTGGATGTGTTATGACCATATATTAATCCAGAAGGAAATTGAAAATATCAAAGCGTGGCAGTTACAAGCTTCTCAATATTGCAGCTTTACACACATACTTCGTAAGCAACATATTGTTATATTTTGGAATACTTCAAATCAAACAATTTAAAAGTTTAAAGAAGCAAATTTTTCGGTCACTTTGTCATATTGGGATAACGGTTGTTCATTGATAGTAGCTTAAACACAAACCAAAACTAATTTGGTGGGAGAGTGGCCACTCTTTTTGGAAATTGAATGTTGATGCTAATCTTTGTATCAAAGTGCATGGACAGTAATGAGAACAAGACATCACAAAGACTTCAGAAGACAAAAACACGCACATCACGACCTACTTCCATTACTCTTGTTGTTTCAATATACTACTAATATTGACCATATAAAAAACTAATTTGTTACCATGGTAGCTCTCAATAAATTTAATCAGTTTCTGTGGGTAGGTAGTACTCATGTCTAGATAACAAATTTATAAGCTTAGTATTAAAAGCAGAAATATCAGACAAAACTTTTATATAATTCTATAAATGTCTGCCCTTGTTAGATTGGATAAGTTAATAATGCTGACAATATCCGAGAAGGTAACAGAGGTATTGATTAAATTGATCCGACATTGAAGGGTGACAATTTACAGTTGCTAGTACACATGCAAATATTTTGAATATAACTTTTTTTAAATGAACGCAAAATGAGACCAGTGCTTTACACAGAACTTTACACATAGAGACTGTCACTTTTTTTATGAAGGTTTACCTTGGAAAGTATTTCTCACCTTTACAATTGCAAATTATAAGGAATAACGCATTTCTACGACTTTGAGCCAATCCTTTCAATGTAAAGCATAGTTAAGATCTGATTTCTTATAGACACACAAAACCGTAAAGTTTTGAAACTTTTTAGACTTACATACCATAATAAAAATGACATTTGATTATTGGTCTTCCAAAATTGAAGAAATATAATTTGTCTTCATTATCAACAAAATATAATTTTAAAGGTAACATTCAATTTAACATTCAAAATTCAGCTCTGATGAGTTCTTCTTATTAAAAACAGGACGTGATTAATCATTATTTCGAACCATTTCTCAACAATATACCGATAGATTATTTTTCCTTTCATCTTAAGCAAAACTGAGTTCCTTATCGTGAATGAACTCTGTTTATAACTGTGTTGACTGGAAATGTATTAGATCCGCAGGGTAATTTTGTTAATCAGAGCAGACGGAGCCGTGATTAACAAAGCAAAGACGTCAGCAGACCACAATAATACCGAGAAGATTGTGTCTTCAACTTGGATTTTCATACCATACTGCCAGGTAAAAAATTTAATGTTCTACATTAGAAACCCTGAGTTTGAATTATTTGTTTCGGAAAGGATATTTTTTAAAGAAGCGTTTTTTCTTCTAACGTAAAACATAGGATGAAGGCATTTTGTTGAGAAAAAGGTTTTCCCTTTCATGTCGAAATGGCCAATCAAATTTACTCTTCTTATTTGTTACATCTATCAAACTTAAGCATGTAAACATCCAAACCCAAATGAAATAAAATCTAATGTTACAAGCATTGAACATCCGAAAATAATATCATGATTATCAATTTAAACATTCTAATTGTTATATCAAACTGTGGAATATATATGTGAAAAAACAAGGAACATTACTGAAATTACTTTAGATGGATACAGAATTATCATATTAATTATCTTCCCTTCAAATTAATAATTCTTCTTACTTTCACAAGCCACTTTTTCATACATTTCAACAAATAAAACATTGAAACTGTTCAGGTTTTGATAACTTAAGATAATGCTTATTTTATTTCTCTTTAAACTTCACATGTTAAAATTATGTACTTCAACCAATGAAATTGTCAATGCATATGATAATTAGCTGTGATCTTTGACCTGTTTACAACTACAACTAATGACAAGAGAGAGCTCATTAATATTCATGACATATTATTTCAAATTTGCTTTAACGTGAAATAAGTCATTACTATTTTTGCAATTATCTCACCATACAATGGAAATATACTCACCCTCACATTCTCATATTTACAAAAGTCGTATATAAAATATAAATGGCATAGAAAAATATAAATGGCATTCTTAATAACTTGCCGAATGAAGTTGTACACATTACGTTTTTAAGTTTTTACAAATTCATATATTCAGTTACAATACGAAACCAAAAGTGTGAAACATATGAGTTACTTCCCTTGCTTTCAAGCGAACCAGCTATAAAGCGGTTTCGCCAACTGATTTAAGCAGGGAAGTCTTATGAACAAGTATGTTATGAAACTCATTTGTGATCTCTTGTAAAATATAATGATGCCAGTGGCTAACACGAATGGCTTAATGTTTAAACTTTAAAAAGGGATTTTTTTCAATAACTAAACTTTAATTAAAACACGATGACATCATTCACCATTGGTGTTTTTATTTTGAGTATAAATCACGTACCCCTTAAAACTTTGTCTTTACAAAAATGTACATGTAGCATAGTCTTTTATTTATTAACACGACCATGTCACATGTTTTCGAACACCAGCATTTTCCTGAAATTGGATTAGAAAATGAATGTTTTCCTGTTGCCATGGAGTCCGTATGCAGGTATGCAAAAACTGTGACTGTCAAGCTTTGTCGTTTACAATGGTCGAACGTCAAATGATGTTATATGTAATGATCTAGATCTTCCACATGAATAACAACATTTTTCTATAAGCCCAAGGTCTCTAGTTACGTAATTCATCATGAATATTGATATTTTCGAAAATCATTAAATATGCAACCTTTGACATGGTTTCAAGGACTTTATTCGACAGCTGTGATTTTCTACCAATATCCTTTCTAACTAATGTTTTAAAAAGTGGACCTTGCAGTCCATTAATATTCCCTTTCATACCTCATGCGTATCATATCTCATACGGTCAGCAAGTCTCATAAGGTTGTTCTTGTACAGATCTCCCATCCTTGAACCAGGTGTGCTCTCTGTCTCGAGACACTGAAGCTCATCGATTGGGTGAGTGATTAGTGAGTTAGGGTTTTAGGTGTTTTTTTATAATATTCCAGTTAATAAACATGTGGATAACAATCATCAAAATGAATTTGAACAGACCAGAGAGAAAGGGATCGAAAGAAAGAGGAAAAGGACGAAAAGAAGGTATAGTAAGGGAAAGACAGTAGCCTCAGAACCACTGAAAGTTGATCTGGTTTCTACTTGTGACCTGAACAGTTTCCGCTGGCATAGCTCTGGGGGTCTCTGAAGCACGTAAACCACCACATAAGGTAAGGTAATGAGTCAAGTGGTGGTTCATTGATTGTAAATCAAATTTAGCGATTTAAAGTTGAAGGTCGATCCGAATTTATTATGGGATCCCATTCATAGGTTATGATATTTACATTTTTGAGAATTGCTGCAAATGACATTAATTAACGTCTTACCTCAATAACCGTATTCAATGTGCTGTAGTGCAGACAGTTTGTTCCGATAAACAGGCATCGAAGTGTATATAAATGTGTAATCAGATAACATATCTTGATTTACCAAAATCAATTACTTCAGAATAGAATTACATTAATAGAAAACCATAAAGAGGGTCATTTAGTTGTCTCACTTTAGATTAATTTCGCCGTTAATTAGCGAAATCTGATTTTAACATTTTAACTGAAATAGTAGCACTAACAGAGTTCATAGCCATAGGTATCCGCGAGTTTTGGTGAGCTACCTTGTAAACGTTTCCAAATTACATTTATCAAAAGGCTAGTATCAAATTCATTTTTACATCATCAATACATTTTGGCTCCTGATAACCCTGCAAAGAAAAAATCGGTAGAAAAAGCTGTCATGAATGTTTGCTTGAAGGGACAGTAACATTTAACTTTTTAGATAAACAATGTGACCTCGAGAAAACGGAAATAAATGTTATCAATTGTAAGACATGTTTTTAGCCATAAGAAGGATTTCTAAAATGAACATAACATGTTCATTAAAGCTATGCAACTCATTTCCTTACATCGAATGAATAAAAGGTGATTAGACAAAATATGCCGCCAGTTCATGTTATATGCTTGACAATGTTTTCAAAGACAACGGATGACCGCGTAAAGTAATGTTTTTTTGGGGAAATTTAAGCAACATAATTCTAAGACAAGGTACTATTGCTCATTTCCTGGGGGCAAAGATTCCTAGTCAGATGGTGTAGTTCATTGGATTAGTAGGTCTAATCGTAAATATAGGGTATGCTTTGAGACTGAAAGGTTTTTTGGTTCCATCATTCACTGATTTTACTATTACAAATTTTCTCTTACACTGCATAAAAATCGTGACATGACGCACATACATGTAGAATTGCCCAAGCGAGAAAAAGGAAGAAAAAAGTGGGCGCTATCTTGTTGTGAATTCATTAAGTTGGGAAAGACAATAAAAAGCAGCTACTGTTTATTTATTCTTAAAATTGTAATATTGCCACTTATTATATGTAATATAATATAAGTAATAATCTTTCTATATAACAATTCGATAGTCATGGTAACTGCTCGTAATTTAGACATACTTATCCAGTACCTCATTCTCATAAACTTCCCATTATTATGTTTTTATAATATTTAAACATTATATGACGTATGCCATGGTCAAGGATAAGTTAATTTAACTGTAACGTTTCGGTTACACTATCGTTATTAGCAGTTGTGTCCCTTTAGGTGAAATTGTCAGAACAATTGGGTAGTTGAGCAGTTTAATTGTTTAAATATATAGCGCTGACCATGACCACTAGATTAATCTGTTGTTCGTTAGAAACCGTTAGAATATTACTATTGCAGACTGACCAAATATATTCTGAAAATGCGTTTCATGATTGTATAGGTCTTATCCGTTTAATCGATATTTTCATTCAATCGTAATTCAAACATCCTTTAAATACTAATGAAATACTGAAAAGGAGCCAAATTTTAAGTGACACAGGATCAACAAAACCTAATATGCCAGAGAGACAAAAACAAAATTTTCTCAAATTTAGACGAGTAGATGCCTTAATTATTATGTTTTTACCATTTTTTACAGTAGCATTAATGAGGAAGAAAACATGACATGAAATTATGTCTTCACCCCTTATGTATCAATAAACCACTAACAGCGCTCTTAAATAAAGACAAATATGTTCCGATGATAGCTGTCACATAATGTGCATCGGTTTCTTTGAACTTAAAGTAATCTATATATTTTATGCCTCCTAAACATATATAAATGGACATGTAATGACAAGAAGACATATAAGTATATATATATATATATATATATATGTATATATCTAAGTATCTTTGGCTCGTGATATCGCAAAGAGGGACATAAAGTTAAATTAGCAACTGGATTTGCGTTAATTGTGACAAATCCATTCAGGTAGCTTTTGATTGCAAACTGTGATTGTAAAAAGAAAAAGAAATGTAGCTAGCAGTCGAGAAGGAGAGCAAGTCAGTCTCAGTCACACACCACTTCTCAATTAATTATGGATCATATCGAGAATCAGTGATGCAGATTGGATTCATTGGATTGTAGCGAAAAATAGTTGTAGAGAGTGGTAAGACATGACCTTGACATTTGAACAGAAACAAACGCAGATTAACTGATTTGTGACATCAATGCACATTCAATGATCGTTGCTTTTGTTTATTTGATTATTTGAGAGCTTCAAAATTGTTGAGTTATTGTGACCTTAAATAAACACGATGAAATGTTAAAAGATTATGACAACAACGGAACTTGCACATGGGTATCTCATGTTCGTCTACTTTTATTTCATACTGGTTTTTCATATGTGTGGCTAACACAAGAATGTGGCAATGTTGAAAGTTTCATTAGCGCTTTTAAACAAAGATGTATAGATATAGATATCCAAAACTGGTATTCAAAAATAACCTCGTCGTCATTCTTAAAACACTATTCATCATATAAATCGGTACTTGAACCTGAAAAGTATATCTTAGAGTTATGTCATGACAAAGACCTTTTACATGTTTTATTCAAGTTCAGATGCATGAGTCACAAACTTAAGATACAGCTCTGTCGCAGATGTGTTGTTGAAATATACATGCATTTTGTGAATAAGACACCAAAAAATCTCATATACATGTATGTAATAACATCAATTAACTGGGTAATTTGAGTATTTTATCAAATTTCCTGATGCCAACTCCCAGTGGTAGTAAAGGAAAGTGTATTGGAACGTTATTGGTCATGAAACGTTGTTAGCGTTTAACGACAATAGAATAAATCTAGAAAATTTTATTATCGTGAACATTGGTGCTAAAGTCCAGCCAAGATAATATGTAAAGTCGCCTCAATGTAGATGATGGAGTTTCTGGTTAACAAATTCTGCTTTCTTCTTTTCCAGGAAAGTGAATAGAGATCCTTCTATGTAAGTTTCACTAAGTTTAACATCGCAAATAAATAATAAATTTTGTAATTTCTATGATTATCGCCAAAGCTATTAACATCTGGTCAGTCTGATTTATTTTACTAAGCGTGAATATTACGTTCAAGATGGTTGGAAAAAAAACCATTTCAATAAGCATGACAGCAAAAAAATGCTTTGCTTTATGCATCATGATATAGGTTTTTAAATGAAAAAAGGAAGTAATTAATCAATATTCTTAATCAAGTTTTCATCTTTATCTCGAGTTTTGCGCTTCTTCTTTGCTTTCCATTTGATCTTCTCTAGAATAAACTCTGTTTGGTGTGGTGACTGGAATGGGGAGATGTGACAGATCAACATGAAGATTGTGTTAATCAAAGCGGAAGTATTTGAGATTAGCAATAAGAAGAAATTTGCAAATGTCATCCGTATTAAATACATCAAAGCTTTAATCATATGACTTGGTAAGTCCCTTGCTACTGCAAACATGTCACATATAAGAGATAAAATTACTCTTTATTAAAACTTTTAATGCGGATTGCTCAATACTTTTACAAGAGGACATTTTATAAACACCACAGACGATAATTCGTGCAAAATGATCATGTAATGGAAAGACATAAGTCAATAGTTAGGTAATCACACATGTAAGTCTTTTTTTAATAGAAATATAAAGAAGTATCCCATTTTATAATATCAAATGTATGGACAAAATATGTTTTTCTTCATTCGCTTCACTATTCTCATTTATTGCAATACTTATTTGTAAGTTATATCCTTTGCTTTGAATGTTTTACCAATTTCATCCATCAACATTGAATATAAATTAATTTGAATCTTGAAGGGCTGAATCAATATTTGAAGTCGAGGATAAACAAGAATCAAGGGAGTATTTATATTCATTTCTGATACAAAACCCGTATAAAAATGCTTAGATTGACACTATGAACGAAGTGTCCAGGAAATCTTTTCAACAATCTCGTTGTGGTCATATGACATATTGTGATAGACTAGTTATGATGTGTTACTTCAAACAAGGTATATCATGTTGGATATGTATTTCCGTCTTTTCCGTTGCAAGGCTATCGGAATACCATCATGAATTTCTGTTGTTTTCTTATTGCATTTGTCTCTCATAAGGATACCATCCTATTAACATTGCATTTCAAACTCTATTATATAATTGATGAGCAGACAACGGTAATATGATCGCTTAACGCATTGCAATTGTTGCACACCGGCAAAATACAAACACGTACATACTCCTCCACAACCGTCTTCGCACCATTCTCTCCCCACAAAGGCAGGTCCGTCATTAGTCACTATACAAGCTTTGTTATAATAGGAGCTATTCTCGAGCTTCCAGCAGTATCCCCTAGCGGCCCAATATTGCAACTTAAACTACTCGGACAATGAAAACACCGAAAGCATGAATAACATATTTCGCTAAATAAGGCGTTTGTGTTTTGTAAAGGAGACTCAAATGCCAAGGTGCTAATTCGAATAAAGTTAAACTTTTTGAAAGCTTACGGAAATAACTTGGGCGATTTGAATGATATGCTTTGAGACGGCCTCGCTGATTGCACAACTAACTTTGATTGTATCCAGTCAGGTTTCTACATTCTAGACCGAGAAACGTTCGTATTATCACAGAGGTGGTATAGGAATTTACGACGGAGCTACCTCAGCTGGGAGAGAATGCCTTCGCACAGGATCTCAGGAATGTTTTGGACATGGCTAAATTAATGTTCGCACTGCCCACGTTGCTCCCAAAGCTATAGAAAACTTTCCTGATGGTTACAGATGGGAGTAATTGTTAACCGATTTCATCTCATGCACACAGTGTTGATTATTATGGTTAAGTAAATGTACAGCCATGATACTCTAAACAGCAGCCTACAAGGTCACGTGATGCTCTCGCCACCTAGTTGGAAGTACATTGCATTTCATGTGCAAACTGCTCCCGTGCTGTCACCGTCTTTTCTTTATGCTTCCAATGGCCGAGTTTGATAGTTTTGAATCGGTTGTGATTATAAAATATTGTCAACTAGAAAGTAATCTGAAAATGTTCATAGTCGCACCCTGGACTCAATTTAGGCCAACGATCCACAGATGGATGTCTAACTACATTGTTATTTCCATTAGTTTGCGCCATGCAGCAGTCGTAGACGTGGTTGGGTAAAACAAATAGTTCGATCATGTTACTACTGTATCTCCACCAATTGTTACCCATTCAAGAGCCAGGCAAACTCGGTATGAAAATCATAACATCAGTCCGACGTTCAGATAGCTTACACATGACGGTGGTTGGCCTTACAAGTGAAGTTTATTCCTGCACTGCTACAGATACCGAATGGTTTTATCCCAAATCGGGCCGAATAGTAATTGCGAATTTCTATAAATAGTGAAGGTGACTTTTGCCAAAACGATGACGGTTAGAAACCAATTTTTAAAACGTAGAATAACTCATTATTGGATTCCGGATTTTGTAGAACTTTTCAACTAGTCCTATTCAAACTTATATTCAATCCTATTTCTAAATTAAATGAATATGATGTTATCATAAAATCTCTATAATGTATCTTCATAGAGAATTCGTGATATCTCAGTATTTGTTCGTTACATTTGGCAAAAAATTCTAAAACTCTTTAAACCAGAATATAGTATGTTGTGACCTAAACATAAAACATTCTAAGGTATAGGTTCATGGTGTCACGTTAAAATAATCAAAGTAACTTTATTCGATACGATGCATATCATATTTTCACTTTAACTTACAGAATTATATATGCTTGAAGAATGTTATAATCCAGTTATTAGACATAAAGGTTTGCAATTTATTATATACCCATGTAAACTTAGGATAGTAATACAAGGGTGCAATACGGAATCCGCCTTCAAATTCCGTATTGCACTCGAGATTCCGTATTGCACCCCTGCCGGTTCTACTTTTTCTGAACCTTGGGACTTCCCGGATTTCCCGAAGCAGCTATTTATAGATATACATTTAGGTCATTGGGATTCCCAGTTTGCGAGAGTTGCACAAAAGCTCTTATAAAACAAGATTGTCATTTCGAAATGATTTGATTACAAGTATAAACAAATACCATGAACCATGAAAATCAGCAGCAAAAGCGTAGACGTGTTATCTTCAACAGTGATTCCGACTAACTGACGGCGCGAGCCAATATGACGACAACGTATTTGAAAATTTTGAAAATGACCTTGAACTTTAAAAGTTACTGATTTCTACACGATTGTTTATAAACAAAATAGCTTGATCATTGTTTGATTTATGCTTTATCATATTAAATCAATTGTGAATTTGATCAAAATATCTTTCATTTTATCTATTTGTTGTTATCGTAAGATGTGAAAGTCGGACTTGCTATACTTGACGTCATGCGGAGGAATGTGGCATTCAGGTCAATTGCGTTATTCGGTCATCGGCGTACTAATACCAATGTCAAGGTAACCTAAATTAACGCTGAAGTATGTATGGCGTGAAAATGTGTATTGCTACGCAACCTTTTATTTTCTATAAAACATATTTTTATTAATTAAGATCGGGTATATAATAAATATAGAACGTCATACTAGTGCATTTTGATGTTTTGTATTGAACTCGAAAATGTCATGGGAGCATAGAAACAACTCGTTCTTCGAACTCGTTGTTTCTCTGCTCCCATGACATCTTCTCGTTCAATACAAAACATCAAAATGCACTAGTATGACGTTCTATATATGTATCTTCTTCAATGACAAGCTATCTCACTACCTATCCGAAAAAGATGCTTTCCTGCAAAGTAGATCACTAAATAATTAATTTTAGGTATGGGGTGTATTCGTGGAGCTTGTATCTTTGAGGTGGTACAATGTTATAATATATCTTAATTCTTCTTATGTCTTGATATTTTCTCGTCACTTTATATAAAATGAACTTCCTGGATTATAGCTTGTGCCAAAGTGTGCAAAGCTGCTCAGCTCAGATATCGTGCAAGATATAACGTAAAGCCAGTGCCCAAACATGTATACTTAAGTTGTCTAAGGAATATACTTGAAGTCACAGGAAGGTAAACACTTAGACCAATTTTATCAGAGCAGCAGACCGTTGATAAAACCTTAATTCAGATTACCAGTCGACCAGACAATACAGTCTGCTAGACACTGAGATAACTATAATCTACACCATTTGGTTATAGGCGGTGTGGTCAATTTCCCACATGTCATAGAGAACAATATACAATAATTAGTTACAGCTGTCAGAAAGGAAACGCACAGTCTGTTCTGAAACATATTTGTGATTTTTTCCTAAACTATCTATACGTTTCGTCTACATGACCTTATCATTTGTTGATACATTTGTTACACTCTCGAATGGCTAAATGTCTAATTGCTTAATTAAACAATCATTTCCATATTTCCATACTAATTAAGAGATATTATTTGAGTATTAGCTATTACTCCTTTGAACTTTGTTTTCACATAGAGTACCCAAATCGTTTTGTATGTCGGTAATTTCCTTGAAATTTGAGTCTTAAATAAAACAATTATTCTGGCAGTTGACAGTTATTTCACTCTTTGTCCATGACAAAGTTGAACTGCCCATCATATTCACCAATGCTTTTAAATATATTGATTCTAGACCTGTGGTAAATATTGTTCATTTACTGGAATAATATCATTACCCTGACTAACCGTTTTCATCCACCTTACTGATTTGCCTCACAAGGTCACTAAATAAGTACTTCAAAATGAGTAATGGTAGTCTTCAAAATGACATAATGCAACTTTGGACATGCTTTAAATACATTAATGTTATGATCTATAAATACCGTTTCTCATTGTGTACAGTTGTAGCGAATGGACAACATTGTCCTAATCTCATTTATTCCACACATGGAATTGTATGATGTCTCATGTTGTCTGTGTAAGACTCTAATGAAGAAGGTAATATGTGTGTGATAATCGTACAATTCTCAAATCTTCAAACCACTCTCAGACATGATACAAGTGTAATAACTCTCTCTAGCCCACCGATTGGAAGTAACATCTTAATAAATATCGAAGCGGAAGTGGAAATTATGAATTTTAAAGCTGCAGCACGAACAGAATTATTTTTTCGGGAACAACTCCAAAAGTACTTTAAAAATAAATTCTTTTCACTTTGGATTTGATGAATTCTTCATACTTTGAAGAATTGCTTTATATAAAATAAGTAAAGATTTACCTTAACAACAGAATTCTTGGCAACATCTGTGACGAGCAAATCCATGTTTTTGTCATGCTTAAACTAAAGGTAACATTTAAGCACTAGCATGTATCATAATTCTTACGATTTTTGAATTGGTGTACTGTGATAAGAGTTAGATCATATTACATAAATTGAAAGAATTTACAAAAATGATTGGCAAAACTTTTTTCTTGATCTGTAAATATCAAACTCTCAACACACATTTCTGTATCGTATCTTCGGTATTCGAGTATCAAACATTGACATTAACAATAGTGAGAGGAAATCAAATAAAATTACTTGTATTAGCAGGTAAATACTTTCGGGATAGAATTACAGCAAAGGAAAATCAATTGACAGCCAAATATTTGTCTCTTTATAGAGTCATTTGATTCCTGAATCAAAACCAATGATTTGAATTGCAAAGTCTGAAAACAGAAATTGATATACTTAAATTATTGAAAGTAACAGATCACTTGGCTATCTGAATTCAAAGTAATCTTTTCAACATTTCTAAATTACAAAGTGAATCAAACAGCCCTAATTAAAATCCTATACCATCAGTATGTTTTATCGGAGTCCCTAGCACAGAAAATATGAGTCGGGAAGACTTATATGATTGTTTAATTAAACTAGTCATCATATATAAGGGGAGTTCATTGAATGAGTAGGCCTGATGGATAATATATAGAGATTATTATCCGAGGAAGTGTGTCATATGACTTTTACCAAACAAGTGCGAATTTTTGTACTACCCGAGCGAGAGGTTTTTACGAAATGAGTGCGAATTTTTGAATTACCCGAGCGAGAGCGAGGGTTATACACAAATTCACACGAGTTTCGTAAAAGTCATATGACACACTTCCGAGGGTTATAATTTCTTTATTACTATGAGAATAATCAACAAGATGCGAGGAATTACGGTTTATCTGTCCTGAGTGGATTATTGTTATAAATTCCGAGCTTTAGCGAGGAATTTATCACAATAATTCACGAGGGACAGATAAGCCGTAATTCCGAGCTTCGAGTTGGTTATTCTTTTTCTTACCCAAGTCAAATATAAGAATATTTACGGTACTTTTGGAAAATACCTTCGTGAAGGCGAGATGCAAGTAAACTCGGTCATTGTATTCATGCGCGACAAAAACGATTATGTCATGGCGCAGTTAAATGTAGTCTCTGCAATTCATTACATGTTTGTGGATATTATATTAAGCAAGACAATCCTAAATGAACGAAATAGTAAAGCAAACCATAAGCAATTAAGTTTCATATTATTCCATACGAACTTAAAAACAATGTTTGTGGTGAAGTCTCTTTGACACGGACTCACTGAACGAATGAAAAAAAAAAGTTCTGTAAGCCAATCACGTCTCGAGTTATTTTTAGAAAAACTGTAATTTCCGTGACCATTATGAAAACTTAACTACCCGGCATATTTGTGCCCGCTTGGGTAAGAACGATTCTATTTCATTTAAAGCACACGGAATGCGACCTGCTTCCTTTCCGGCGGACCGCTACAGTGACGTCACGAACAATGGTTTTATGACGTCACAGACGACGTAATACGGTAAATCGCTCTGAAACAATCGTTGCTAGGCAAAAGTGATATGTGCACATGTGCTCATATTGATTGAAAATATGTCACAACTTATGATTAACCATATGGGTAGTAAATTCAGGGTATGATTTGAGATTGATAGGAACGTATTTACATCACTCACCGATTTTATTATCCTGGAAGAAAATATTTAGGGTTATTGTAAATTTTATCATATTCATTTCATCAGGTAGCCAATGTAAAGATGTTTCATTATCAACAATTTCAGAATTTGAATATATCCCTGTGTAATTCTGTCAGTTAATTAAAAATTTCTTTCATCTTCAGTGTCAAACACAAGGGAACAAGTGGACGTCATTGTCATTGTGACATCATCAAATACATTAAGAAGATAAAAGGGCGGCACACGCAATGGATTAGTAACATTGAAAATTGTTACAATATTGTTGTTCCTTCTTTAAATATTTAGGAAAATCAAAGAACGATCGTTTATTAAAAGATATATGCCCAAACTTATCTGTACATAATATAGTGTAGTGTTGACGTTGCATTTACTGTTTATTGTTATAGTGGTATACATATAACGTCATGAAGTACGCCCCCTGCCATCAATGAAGCTACCACAACTTGTATAATAGCCTGAGAATCACGTTTGTCTAAAAACAAATTAACTCATATGCAAATATCCATCTTCAGTCCTTTATTTTCATAAGAATCGTTTACACATAAACCATGAAAAACTTAAATGAAGAATATCAGATTACAATTTCATAAAAGAACCACAGTAAAAAACGTGGTTTGCATGATTTTACCGGATGTCAGGAAAAGTGTATCGGACAAACAGACCTAGACCTGAAAGGAAGAATGAATCTTCATTGTTCAACAAAAACATGATCGCACAATCGAAACACCTGAAATAATACATGTATTCTGATTTTACGTTACACAGAGTTGATTCCACTGAATCTAATTAAAATATTAAAATGTAATTATTATTTATCAATTAACTAAGGCCAAAGATTAATTCAAAATTATTATAATTAGTTACGCACCTACAGCAGGTTTAAGCGGTCCTATAAAACAGAATCCTATGTTTTGATAAATATGGCTCGCCATCTTAGAAGTGCTCTAGCTAAGTTCAGATGTGGAGTCGCACCTTTGAGGATAGAAACCGAAGGATATAGTATACCACTAGAGGAGAGAACCTGTTTTAACTGCCATAATCAAATAGAAGATGAGTGTCATGTATTGTTAAGATACCCAATGTATGTAAAGAAGAGGTCTCAGCTTTTATCAATGTGTTTACAAGCAAATGCCGATTTTAGAACGATGTGATATACTAGCAAATTAGATTTTATCCTGTCTACACCCCTTTTATGCTATTTATCTGCCAAGACCTGCTATTTTATTTCCCTTGCGAGAAGTAATAATCTATATGTGCAGTAGTTTTATTCTTAATCATTTTCACATATACTCATATCTTAATATTTTAATTTGTATATACCTGTCTTTTCCAAAATCTTTTGGTTGCAATGCTTTTTACATCAATGCATAATATTTATACCTTACCTCAATTTAAGTCTTACATTTAGAACATATTACACTCTCTTTTATGTCTCTCGTAACTCTAATAAGAGTGGCTCGTACATGGTTTATCTGAGTGTGTATTTTATGTTATCTGAGTGTGTATTTTATGTATATGTTTATCATGTAATGTGGTGAGACTTTAATAAACTATCTGTCTGTAAATTGACATATATGTTTTGTAATACGCTACCTATGTACCAATCAGTTTCACACAAATGTAATCATCACTTTTTATAAGCAGGTAGACAGTAATAACTTCTCCCAAAGCACACACATTAAGATTCTTCCTTACTCTCGTTGTATCAATAAACTACTACTAATGATCATCATATAAACCACTTTGCTACCATGGAAACTGTTGTTTTATGTGTATCAGTTTCTTTGAACTTTACCTTACATGTATGCCTCCCTTACATAACAACATTGTAATGAATACATTTTTACCCTTTTATAAACTGACATCGTTAAAACGTTAATGTTATTTGCCTTTGCGAAAACAGAGGCCGAGAATAAGAAAAAAGTGAGCACGGATCTCATACCCCGCAATCTGCTATCTGCCAAAGGCTATAACTATAATGGTATTTCTGAAGCGATTTTTTAATTCAATAGCTATACCCACATCTGACTATACAAATGTAACAGTCAATGAAATGGCTGGTCCTTATATGAGAAACAGATTTATCTTTGTACCAAGTTTAAATACATATTCAAAGGCTATGATTCTGTCAAAATTCATAATAGTTTTTAAACTATAGATCAAGATTTCATCCGAGTTTCCGAGAAACGTGTCACAATTAAACAATATTCCATGGAAACGAAATAGAATAGATTTCAGAAAGTAGTGAATTCGTTCAAGTGTTAGTAAGTGTTTTTCTTCATTCATTGAATGGTTATGTTTAATTGTAAGTCACAAAATGGAACAGTTAAAGTGACCTTTAATCGTCACAATAGTTCAACCAAACATATGAAAACTATAAATCGTACATTCATTTTTTTAATCAGATTCGAATTCGATGAACTATAAATCCCCAATGGTGATAAAGGCCCAATTCTGGATAGTTAGAAGAATATAATTGGCATGCTACGTCATTACCAATCAATAGCTATGAAATATATCATAAAAGTTTAAATCGGACACTGGGGTCGAGCAGAGAAGTATATCAAATTGCAGCAAGTAAGTTGCTGGAGTTTCCTTTTTTTCCCTTTTTTTGGAGTAGCCCATCTGACTTTTCCGAGGCAAATCCTTAATGGTAAGATTTTGATAAAAAAAAATGTTAGATTTCTTTACAATCAAAAAAAATATATGTTCCCCCCGTCGGTCTGATTTATCCAAATAACAATTGAATTTAAAGTTCGAAAATGTTTTTTTAATTACTTGTATTTTAACATGACAGTTTATCAACGGTTATCAAATTGGAAAAACCCTTTGCCGTGAGTGTTAAGAAGTCTTTCGAAGATTGTTGTAAACATCATGTTATTGGTTTCAAAATGAAAAACAGGAAGTGATTATTCAACATTAAAATAATTTCTGTATTGTTATTGACAGTGTGAGATTTTCTTGTTTGAATTTCAGATAACTCGGTTTATAAGTTTGGTGACTGGAAATATTACAGATGCACCAATTTTTTTTATCAAAGCAGAAGAAACTGAAGCAATATGAAGAAAATAAGAAGATCATTTGCAAATGTCATCACGACCAAATACCATGAAAGCTTTTGTCTTAGTACTTTGGTGGGTAGTTCGGAGTTCTAATGCGCATATCCTACTGTCAGAGAAAACTTGAACTTGATGACGTCATCTAATGATATGCATCATATTCAGGGGAGGTAAGTCCCTTCGTGTCCGACACACATATTTGAATATGAAGATAAGGGTCAACTGATATAGAGGTGGGGCTAAGCTCTTGTCCGAAGATCAAAACAGCAGCTAACAGTAAAGGCGTTTTCGGGCAATAAAGTCCGTTTCCCCTACGCATTTTGAGGAAAACAATTAGCTGTCTTCTGATGAGTTTTTTTTTATCAGGAAAGAGTAACAGAATTAGGTTTCTATGGTTTTCTGTTTTTGATCCGAACTGCCTAACTTTGGTACTGCAAACATTTCACATGTTAGAGATGAAATTACTCTTTTTTAACTTTTATGGTGATACTTTTTCACCTGAATATTGAAAGTAACAAGGAATGTTTTGTATTTGGCATTTATTTAATACCATAGAAGAAAATTATTGCAAAAGGATTGCGGCAGGGACACATACCTGCTAATAGTTAAGGAATTACACACTACCTTATCATTTTCTCATCTTTAAAAATGATAATGGTGTAATGACATGTCTCTGGAATAAAGAATATATATCTCAAGATTTTTTTTCTAACCACAAATGTATTATAAAAGGTTATCAATATCATCAAATCCTTGCGTTTAACTTCTTCTTGTTAATCTTGTTACCAAAAAAATCAAACAATCAAAAAGCGTGATACAGTGTCTTTAAGATGCAGTAGGAGTAACCCAGATGGTTTTCGATTTCATCATATGCACACAGTGTCAATTAGCATTGTTGATCTTCCAGTAGAATAAAATTGTGCAGCCGTGTTACTCTTGTAATAGTTGCCACCATGAGGTCCATGAGGCGTAGCATCTCATAAGAACTGTTTTGCCGTGCTCCCAACATGTTGTCTTCCTACAGACTTTCCAATGACCAAGGTTGATAGAATCGTTTGTGATTGTCAAAGAATGATAAGTAGCTTGCTATCTGAAAATGTTAATGTGGGATCGTGGAGTGGTTGAAATTTAACGATCCGTAGATGGACCTCTTTACTGGATGTCCTTAGTTCTCTCCGCCATATTGGATATATGGGCATTACATGGTTGTGTAAGACCGACATTTCGGTCATATGACTACTAATTTCTATCAATTGTTACCAATTCATGAGCCAAAAGAACTCGATCTAAATTAAGTTATATATAAAACCAGTCGGACATTCACAAAGCACATGTATGACATTGGATAGGCATTCAGGTAACGCGTTGATTTCTGGCTCCATCCAGCTTCAGATGCTGGTTGTTATTTATCCCAATTTTGGCGAAATAGTAATTTTGAATTTTATAATTCGCGTATGTTACTTTGGTCATAAACTTTGAGTATTATAAGTAACACAGAGTAAGTTTCATTAATTTCGCATGTGTTGTAAATTAGACCACAAATGCCATATGACCTGACTCAAGTCCATGTCATCTTCATCATAAGATCTATCGTAATTTATTTAAAGCCAAAATCACGATATTTTCTTGTTTTTAATTGTAAATATAACAACGGCCAAATGAATGTAAATTATATTAGTTAACTGATCTGGAGGGCACTAATAACCTAAATTTGTCGGTGTGTCTGTTGTAAATGAGTTTCCAAAATTAAATCATTGAAGCGTCATTGGCAAGTTTTCAGTCACAAATCTCGATTTAAACCTTTATTTTCAATATACTGAACTGATGAGAATTGAGATTTAATTAATTCAGTTAACTGTCAGACATAACACCCAATTTTCGATCAAATAATAACAGTGATGAAGTTTGACTTATTTTCCCAAACAACGCACTCTGTGCACTTTTTGTTATTGAATAACTCTGTATAGGAATACAGATTTCATGCCCTAAAACGTCAATCATTCCACGGTTTACGTTAACATAAGCTTAGAGACTCTTTTTTAAAATGATGATATGAAATGGGAAATGATGTATTAAAGATGAATTAAAGTCGGGCATAGACATTATAAGGGGTAATTATAACCAACCTATTTTATTTCATTGGTTATAGAATTTATTGTTGTAATTGGTATGAATCAGGGATAACAAGGGTATTTTCGTACGACTATATTTCATTGTGTGTAATTCGAAACAATATTAGCTCTCCTTTTTTCAGCATTCAGTGCAATGGTCAAAGTTGACCAATTGTGCTATAATATGTACTAATCTGTATACGCAAACTCGCCTGGTTTTGAATGAAAGTTTGAATGTAGCTTTGACATCGGTCATCGGCAATCACACAAACTAACATTCAATTCTTAAACATATAACATATATACTTAATCCAATTAAAAGCCCCGTTTAAGTTTTAAGTTGAGGGTTTTTTCTTTTACACTTGAACAAAGGTATAGCAATATGGTTTTAGTCTTGGATGGTCTTTAAAAAATAGGGGCAATTTAACGAAAAAGTCATTAATTTTGAGTAATTGAAAGTTAAATAAGCCTTGTATTTGTCAATATTGTACGTTTTCTTTATAAAGTTATCATTCGGAATGTAAGTGAAATTTGGTTTCAGTCCTTTTCGCTTAATTTTTAAGATGTTGTACTTGACGGTATTGATTATCAGGTTGAGTACTCTGTTTCAGCATTCGGGATTTCCAAAGCAAATGCTAATTTAGGAAAGGTTTACGTTGGCTTTCGTGCCTATCTCAATCTATTCTTTAACTTTGTTCAATATATTTGCTTCCATTTTATAATCGAAGAAGATATGACTTGGTCTTTTTATCTTCCTCAAAAAAGCTGCATCTATTATCGTCTTTAGTTTCCATCTTTTTTCAAGATCATCAGTCGAGAGACGTCAATGTACAATGGAGTATTGAAACCATCTTAATTTTGAATTTAGATATAAAAGGAACAGTGTTTATTAGATTCCATTTACTTCATAGTATACCTCATACTATATGTCATCTGGAAAACACATTCACAACTATGTGCGATGTTTTCGCTTACTCAGGTTAGAAAAAAACTCAGACAACTGGAATGATTTGAGTATTTCATCATTTTTTTCTCATCAAAGCTAACCATAAAAAAAGAAAGATTACTAGTAATATTGAGTTGCGCTAAGCCATCCTTATTGAGGCTGAACTGTTAATATGTGTAGTGACATATTCATGATACCTGAACAGAGAGATTATGGACATCAAAGCAGAAATGACTAAGATTGAACGAAGTACCTAAGAAGATTACTTCATCAAAGGTGCTATGGAAGTCATACCATATGAAAATTTTGACACGGTTGACATAAGCCTAGTGGCTTTGAAGCCAATCTGAATTACAGAATTGATATTGTTAATAAGATATTTCAATTTCTGGAATTCAAAGTTTGGTCATCATACCTCTTGCTTAAACCCAAGGCCCAAATGTACAACGGAAATATTCACAAGAATTTTAGAATATATTTCCTCAAAGATTTGAATTATCTATTACTTTGTTACAACTCAGATGAAGTACGAAAGACGTAATGAACTCTTTGAAAATGATAACTTGAAACTTACGTGAAGGGATATCGGATTATCCGTCGATCAGAAAGAACGTTTTTAGAAGTTTCAAAGACTTTCATAGCTTGTCAACATAAACATAAACTCCTGAAAAACTATGGAAAATATTCTGACTCCTGTGAAATACAAAGACAAGGGTCAGATTTTAGTGCTTCATTGTTTGAAGAAAATGTAAATTTACGAGAGGTACTTTATCACAAGTTTCTATTGTTGGCAATGTTTTGATAACATTACTACAATATGCTGACAACATTATTTTGATATTTTACTGTCCTTGTTTTACAGTTTTATCGATAATCAAAATTAAAGCATAATGACAAATTTCAAAGCCTCTTTAAACTATTGTACCAAACGCGTCATTTTTATGGCGGACCTTAGAAATGTTGTTATGTCTCTTATTCGTAGAAGCTTTAAAAAGATTTTGTGGTCGAAGAAATTATCTTTTCAAAATAAGCAGACACATCAACACTAACTCTTAATAACTCGTGTCAGACTAATTTTCTATCTACATTGATGCTATAATGACATTCTTGTTGCTATAGTAACAATGACTTAACCGTTACCATTTTCTTTCAACGTTAAGTAAACACAAACATTATACAAACAGATAATGTTATAAAGCCCTCTTGTTTAATATTAGAGCCAGACATATGGCCATATCTTATCTAATAAACTATGCAGACATTTGTTCATTATTTTTCGACAACAAAGACTCAAGATGAAGTAAATATAGTTTATGAAACAGATAATGGTATGCGTCAGTTTAACGCTAATGGCAGTTTTTGTAAAAGGTCATATCTCTGCGGGTCTGTAGACTGCCGAATAGAGTTTATTCACTTTCCTGATATTTCTAAAGATGAAATGACAAGGTACTCCCATTCTCCTGTTCCTACAAATCTTGATTTCATAGATCTGGAAACAATTTTATCCACATGAGACTACAGTTTCTTTCATACAGTTAAATTTGAACGAATGTCGTAGATTTCCATTCAAAATTTCTGTGAAAAATATGTATTAATCACTCGTTTATCAATAAAAAGTTATCCGGAATCGGTTGCGCAGGTGTAAAAGGGTACAATAATTTTCATTCGGTAAATTATTATATGATAATTGCATTCATTATGTGTGGTCATAGCCAATTTCTATTTACTTTGTAAAGTGTTTCTTTTGAATGCAGTAATTTTACTTGAAAAGAGTTACAAATTAAAAAGTGAATTTAACATTTGTCCTTATTTGAATAGTTGCATTTAAATGTGAAATTAACTCATTTCTAATCAATTATGAATGACACCTTGTAGCAATAGATATATGATATTTTCCATCTGCTGAATTTTGATCGACGTGCGTTACTGCAATTAATAAAATTCACAATCGCTTTAATTCATTGTCTGAGAATAATAGGGTTAAGATTTGTGTCACGATAGTTAAGCGTGCCTCCTTTTTGCCCGCCTCTCATCAAATGAATTATGTTGAAACGTCATCAATTATTGTATATATTGAAAGTACATGATATGCACTTTGCCGACTGTGGCTAGTTTTGTTGTGTTCAAATGTATTTTTCATACCCCATTCACCAGCCTTTCATTATGTGGCATTAATATGTCACTACTTATGCCTTTCGTATTTACGTGTACTTGTAGAGGAGCTAGCCCCCTTGACCATAGGCAATTATGTGTTACTGTTACTCAAATACTTTGGGAGATAGGGCCTTATTAGTGTAGCCGAGAAGTACAACTTGCCGTGTTCTCTCTGGCTAGCAAACCGGGTACAGAAGAGAGAATAGGATTACTGGAGAGAGAAGATGTCTGGCTTGGGCCAGGTCGAGACAGAGGCAGGACTCTTTTGGATAATTGATATTGGATTGGTGATGTTAATATTCCTTTGTTTCTCTGTACCTGTATGTGTTACTTCATTGAAAGACTTACAGTTTAACCTTAGCAGCCCCATCCCATCAATTTGCTAAGCTTTGTTATACCTATCTAGTATTCTCATTTAGTCATTGAAGTATTGATCTTGGATTATCTAAAGAACTGTGTACGTGTTGTTTTTTCATCCCTTTTTAGTCCCTATCAGTCCACCCACCCGGCTAGTCCCCTGTTATTTCACGTCTTTGTTGAACTGTTGTAATTGATGTATTCTTGTACATACTCCTGTTGTTTCAATGTCTGAGGCGGTGTAAAGCAAGAGTGATTTCTATAGCTTATTCACGGTTAGGTATCTGTAAAAAGCTCTTGATTCTTGATGATTGCTGATATATATTTACGGATATTAGTTGTCGTACCCTTTTATCGTCTTTATTAGTCTTCAAATAAGTTACTTTATTCACTCACTGCTTCTTTTTAACTTTTGATGGCTTTATTTTCATCTTGCTTTATACTCATATCTTTCTGCCTGATAAACGGGTCTCGTCTTAGTGTGGATTTCGTTACACTTCGTGACAATTTTTCAAATGAACCTCCCTTCATTATCATTACCATTATCATTCAGAATCATTATCCGTCCATCAATTTATATACTGGACTTTTAAAGCCAAGTCAACACTGGAAAATGGATGAGAGACTTGAGACTTGCAAAAGATAATGTGACTCTGTTTGCACTACAAAACAATTGGGTAGCCTGTTTGGTTTTGAAATGCAGGACAGATAGTCAGCAAATATCAGCCAATACTACGCTGTTTGTCCGTTCACTAGGGTAATTTTTGTTAAGCGCTTTGAGCATGACCCTTCGCGGTCCGGAATTCATCGCATCTTCATTTTTTGTTATTATTTGGATGGGTAAATAATGTTGTTAAAGAAGAACTTCGATTCAATGAATGAACTATGATACAGTTGACAGGGACAATGATCCGTGCACAGCCATGTGTTAAAAACACTACAAAGTCAAAATTGTTGAAGAAGTATCTACATATCTGCAACATTGAATACAAGGATATTTCATATGTTGACATACATTTGAGGTTAAATTCTGTGTATAACTAATGGCATTACGACTGAAAACAGTGTATGTCTGTAATCAGGATCAGATAACGTTATCAGCTAGAACTTACAACCTACACAGTAAATGGTACATGGTTTATTCGACACAACATGACCAGTCCTGTTCCACTTTCGATCTCGGCTTTTTTATTTTGTTTCGCCTGTTTTACATTGGCTAAGGTAATGTACTATTACAATACATAAATTTCGGATTATGTGTAATATATCAGAGGACAAAACACAACTTCAATCTAATCTTGCTATTGTTTAAATCACGGTTGTTTTGCCCTGTTTCGTGTGTTTCTCCGCTGATTAAAGGGGCCGTAGAACGTTTTCAGACAGACAGACAGACAGACACTTTTATTAGGTAAGAGGCCTCCGGCCCAAAATACATATACTTAAACACGTTTTATCATAACGTGCGCATAAGTATCTATTTTCATATATATTTATGTTTCTTGTCAACAAACTATATGTATCAAACATCCTTCATGATATTATCATTATTACTCTGTAGAATGGATATAAAATTAATCATAGTTGGGTATTTACTGACATATATTGATAGGTACGTTTTCTTAACTCTGCGTATGCATCACATGCATATGATACATGCCACTAATCTTCAACAACTGAACGTTTTAAGATAGATAGATATCACGAAGACGAAATGTTAATGTTCCTGATTGGAAGTCACTTTTTAAAATCAAAAGAAGCAATTTTAAAACGAACGTATCGCTTATGCTGTGCGAATCCGTTTCCGTACCTCAAATTATTAAAAAGTTTTCACACAAAAAGGCTGCCAGTATTGTTTTGCTTGAAACTGGATTATCTAATCTGCGATTACGGATGATCGGGTGAAGGAATGAGAGGTTATGATCTTCTAAAGAGGATAAACTTACAAGTTGAAGACATACATCTTTCAACAAACGTGCCACTTTCCCTTTAATTACTTAAATACAAAGGTTAACCATATATCATCAGAGTCACGCAATGAGATTACATGATAATCCTAATGTTAGCTATAGACTACTAACATGTGATATTATTACCTATTCCAAATTCAGTATCTACATTGTTTAGTCAAATTAGCTACAGGAAAATGTGTAGGCATTTTCGAATTTCGTAGAATTGTTTCTTTGTTATGAATATTGCGTAAAAAATGAAAATTTATATTTGATATGATAAAGATTACTCTATGTCACTAATTTGAAATTGACAGTCATCAACATGCATTTGATCAGTTGGTTTGTTTATGATATACGACAGATTAAAATAATTGAAATCTTTAAAATATTCAAGAAACTTGTATATAAATGTTAGAGCTTGTTTCATCTACAACAAGGTTCTACGTAATCTTTAATATATTTCAGTGACAGAAAGGTCAAATGAATTGAACACAAGGAAAACAGTCCGCCTTCGCTCGTGCACAATTGATCTTCATGAAAATGTTTCATAGATGTGATGTCCAGTTACGTGTTCATTAGCACGTTAAGCGTCGTAGTGTAGAAAATGACAGCAGAATTGTTAAATCTTCATTTAAATATATGTGAGCGTCATTGATAACCAAGGACACGCGTTAAAACTGATCTCTATGTAAGCCGTGGATCCATTCACTGTATTTGAATGTGTTCAAGTGAACATATGACCTCATAGTATAGTGGCATGAAAGCAGAACCTTGCCTTAATCGTTATATGTGTATGTTTATCAGGTTGACCAATGGAAACCATCTCCCTGGGAACAATGTCGCACAAACACCGACTGTAACAACACACAGACCCTGTGTTGCTCCATAACGCCAGCTCTGGGACGACGCCGACAACTCTTTCCTCTTGAGGTGAACTACTGCCTGCCCTACAAGACACAGAGCGCCCCCTGGTGTTCCTTGAGACTACAGTACTCCCTCTCTGCACCCAACTACCGTGGACTGTGTCCCTGTGGGCCTGGGCTTAAGTGTGTCCCTTCCAAGGACCTTGATCCGAAGTCATACCCTTCGGATCGGTATGGGAAATGTGTTCCTGTCTGATTCAATAATGAGAATATTTTGGGAAATGTCTATTAAATAAGAGAATTTATGAAGAGTTATTTAACCATTGGGCCAGTTTTGGAAGGAATACGTAACTGCTCTGTGTCAAATCTGTCCCTGGCAAATTTTAATTCGATGTTTTTGCGCAATGTTATACCAATTTTAGTCTCTGTCTTCTGCATTGAACAGTTGATGCAATGAATTATTTTATTAGCGCTTCATTAAACTGAACAGCGATGCCTTTTACTGATTACAGAATCTCGCGATAAATGAACATGGGCCCTCCATGGTTGGATCAAATATTTATTCAATTGCATCGGTGTTTGAAATATTAACCATGGCAAGTGCTGTAAATATATATTTAAAAGTGTTGAGTTATTTTTAGTTACGTGAGCGTGTAATTTAGAGAACTGAGGTTTGTTAACTTTATGTAATTTGGAACGCAACAAAAAATATATATAAACTAGTATATCCAATACAGCAGACTACGCGATATTCCTCTCGTCAAAGTTTTGGAATTAGCTTTGTTTGAATGAAATCATTGGTATTGGTTGCATTGGTATAGGGACAGTCAAGCTAAAAACATGTGATAAGAAAAAAAATAGATGATAATTATTCATTAAAAGGTTTTTATTTTCATAGATCATATTTTGACTGAGTTTTATGTTTTAGAATAATTAGGTAATAATCATTAATTAAGATAGATATAAATTGTTGAATATATATGTGCCAGTAATATCTGTAAGAAATGTACATTTTGACATTTACAAAAATTTTAAAAATTCACTTCTGCGAAGAAATGTAACTCTAAGAAACATTTTACTGGCGCTTCATTAAACGCTAGCTCGACACGCAAATTATATAGTTTGCAAAAACTCATGTGCAGCTTTCACCTTTTTTTCTCGAACTTGCGCGTGCATCCATAACATATTCGTAAATAAAAAAGAGTAAAGAAATAAAATAAAGAGTTTTCAAATTTAAGATTTGTGTATAGGTGTCAAGCGAGAATTGGACGTGTGCTCGCTTCATGAGTAAGCATATGGTGTTTTACTGTAAGAAAGATTTTGAATATTCGATTCATACCCATCAAGTACACGCAAGCAGCCCTGTATAAGCTTCCCTAATAAAGCATTTTTCGCGTGAGTCTCTATCACTTGACTTGCTGCTTTGCACCAAAATACGTGATTCGGAAGCCCTCATCGGAGATAGGTCATAACCTTCATATAAGATTTATGAAAGGAATGGACTATCAAGTTACGCCGTATGAGGTTAGAGCGCAGGCATGGAAACTCTATGCAGTGCTACTTTGTGTAAATTTACCAGTGATTTGAAATGGGACGAGTTGTGCCTTTCAAGGGAAGTTGAACCTTTATATTCACAGGAACGTGTATCTGTAAAATAAAGCGTTAAAAAGACATAAAACCCTATAGACCCTACCCTACGACTATTAATACAAAATGATTTAGTAGAAGGGTAAGGTCAAAAGGCATATGTACGTCTTTCTAACGCTATTTGTAAGCGGTGCACGTTCCTATGAATGTAATCCTGCGAAAAAACGATATGCAGTATTGTTCAGTTGAACAGGTTCCGGTTAGGTCGAAAAACAGAAACAGATAAACAAGCATAATCACAATTTCATTAACTTTATTTACATGATAATAGCACTAAAAAGCATTTTTGGTACAAAGCGATATAAAGGTTACAACAATATGACACGTGTATAATAGTGTCATCTGACAGTATATTTCCGAAACTTCGATGTTTACTTGCTTATAATATCGTTGTGACGGCAATACTATTTAGTACAGAATAACATTTAATAGTCCGATAATAAAATCAAGTATAAAAGGCAACGACAATGAATGCTTAATAAAAGCACTTTTCTGAAAGACGTTGTGAGTGTGTCGGTAAGAATCATTGTAGTACAATAACTTATATTTTAAGGGGTTTTGGAATCTCTGCCATCCACTTTTAGTTATCAAAAGCAGTTTTGTATTTATGAATGTCATGTCCAACATCTTCTTTACAAGCATAAGAAAAATATTTGGCGTTTGAAATAATAAAAAAAATAATTGGCAACCGTGAATATCACCATCAAGGCGTAAAATTAATTTCAGAATTATAAATTACACAAAGGTACCCATAACCATACAGTCTATTTGAGTAAAGAAATTCGGAACTCCTTTCAGAAATTCCTTCACCAAACCGGGTCAATCAATAGAAGTAGCTAGCGGAAAAGGTTTCGAATTATCCTACATCGGTACAATATTTAGTACAAGATCCAGACAGTTTTTTATCAAATGATTAAAAGTTCTTCCACTTCGTAAGACCTTCCACTCAAGGTTCGAGTATAAGACCACTAATCTGTGGTGGAACATTTTACGCTCAGTATCACTGTTCTGTTTGATTTTGTCGGTGGCTCCAGTCACTCTAAATTTCCTATAGAACTTTCCTCCGCCTTCCGTTTCCACATATGACATACCAAGTATTGGTCTCTGTCTCGCTTGAATTTGTTGCATCACAATATGTGCTTCTGAAAGTCATTAGAAGAATAAAATTGGTAATCAACCCTATGATTTTATGAGCGTTCTTTCCTTCATCAAAACGTGTTCAAAGATAAAACAGTTGATACTACACAATTCGAACTCCCATAAATCGTTCATTATCATTGTCCTGTTTATATTTATTACTGTAGAGTCTCTGCCTAAACTCATCAGTCCTTGGTCTGCGGAGATGACTGTCGCTTCTGTTAAGCTTTCCTCCGCTATGTCTCAATGCTAAAGTACCATGTTTATATTTGTGGAGATTTTGCATAGTCTTCAGATTCTGTTCAAATATAGTCTGCAGAAGAGGAACACTGTTGTGTGTAGGATGGCGAAGCTGTTTGATTGTATTATGTCTCGTGTGATGCAGAGTTTGATAATAGTCCTCTTCTGGCAGACTTCCGATGTCTTCTGTGTAATTAGTATCTGTAAAAGTCGACTCCATACCGTCATCATCGTCGCCATAATCCGGGTCAGGTTCAAGATCTGGTTCCAACGTTTGAAGACGTCGTGTTTCGTTAATGACAAATCGTGCGAAGTCTTCTTCAGAGTGACCCTTCTTCAGCCAGTCCACCCTGGTACTAGACATCAAATGCAGAAAGGTTCCCCATCGATGTATAAACATACTGGAGAACTGCAGAGCAAGGGCAATAGCAAACACAGACAAGAAGATCAGAGAAAGCGGCTCGTATTTGTTAATAATGTAGAAGGTCTTCAGTTGATCTTCCATTGTCTGCAGCTGCAGGGTGATGATGGTCCACAAGAAGTTCAACATCAGATAGATAAATACGACATTGTTCCTCAGAGACAACAGGTCGTCTTTGATCTTCTGCTTGTGAGATTTATCTTCGTCCAGTGGATGAAGATATTTCTTGATTAAGAACTTCCAGAATTCGGTTTCTTCATCATCAATGATATCCACGTTGCCCTTGCCCAGACTGTCTATGTTCAACCAGTATGGGTTATCCGGATCTGGTTCCCACCCTGTTGGAACTTTTGGCACCGGTTTTACACTTTCCGTCCTTTCTAGCGGTTTAGCCTCTTCCTTGTTCTGGTTTCCTTTCTCTTCGTCCTTGTTTGCGTTCTCCATCTCATTCTTCAAACCCATCAGTCCTTTGATGACGTCACGGAGCTCCTGTACCAGAGTCATCAGACCAAGGATGCTGAAAAAGCTTCTGCTCTTCTTCCTATTCTTTTCTTCTTCAGCCTTTTCCGCTGCCTCCTGTTCCTCAGGCGTCAACTTCTTGGGAACTTCTCTAGTTCCCCATGATACGTTGTTGAGATTGCATAGATAGAAAACAGTCAACAAGATGAATGTTGACGGCACAACCATGAAATACAGAGCCCCGTACACCAAACAGAAGAACTCTTGAGGATGAAGCAATCCAGCAATAAAGAAGATTGCCGTCAAACCACTCAAGAACACAACATTTGGACTCTTAAAATTCTCCGTGGCTATACTGATGATTGTCCCAACTGTTGCTATCATCATGACTACTGTGTATATGGCAGTCAACACTGCAGCTGCGCCAATCTGGACGTTGTTCTTCTGGGTCATGCATATAACGATATAGAGTGCAACAGGGGCCATGGACAGAAGGTATCCCCACCAGACCTCTATACCGAGCACGGAATGGTAGGAGCCAGTGATCATAAGGATGACTGTAGATGGGGCAAGAATGGTTGAAGCCATGAGGACAAACTGGTAGAGGATGTATGGACGACTGATGTTGTCGTTGATTCTAACCGTGTCCTGCCAGGAAGACAACAGATCCATCATGTTGGCCAGGGTAGAGGGAGACCAACGTCTACGCTGATTGAAGAACTCGTTGAAGGTTTCAGGGGCAAAGGTCAAAGCGTCTGCTCCTGCGCAATAGTCGATTCGATGTCCTTGTTGAAGGAGGAGCGTACATAGCCATCGATCTTCACCTGTTAAAATGAAATATATATGAAATAGTTATTGAAATATTACACAGAAAATGTTTGGGATAGCAGGTTTGTTGTGGGATTGAAGGCATTGAGTTTAAGCTGTTTCATAATTTGAACAAATGAGAAACATAATATCATCGTAAAAAGCCAGTTTTTATATGTAGCTGCATCCTTAAATCCTCAAATTTATGCAATAATGTCAAATGTTTTGATGCCTCGTAGAAAACCGGCAGCTTAACATTTTGCGTTTTCAGTTCAGTAGTCATCTCGAACACTGCTAACTTGTTATCTGATACGAGCGCATTATTTTAAAATGGCAAACAGTATTGTTATGGTTACCTTGTTCGAACTGGATGTAATGTCTTGCTTCAGTAGGCTTTGTCGTGTACATCTTCATAACATTGTCGTCCATCAGCGCGGATCCACGGAAGAGACTGAAGCACCCGGGACAACACAATACACACCCAAACACATGCTCAGCAGCTTTCTGCAGCCAATGACCAATAGCGTACTCGAATTGTTGGTACCACACCATAGGACCTGTGAAACGGAAAATATGTTGAGTTGAAATCCATATCTTGAACTAAAACTTATATGAATTATCATGATCATTTGTTTGATTGTTATTTAAATTGATCCCAGATAAACATTAGTATAAATTGCCGTATCTATTCTCTTTGATCATCCACTGGATTGACCTTGGTGCACAAAAAGTATCATATATCCATTATCAAGATGTTAAGTTGCAATATACTGAGATTTAGAGGAATACAATAAAACTTGTATTGGTTATCTTCCAGCTCTCTTTATACTGCATTCTAGCATCCATGTAGGAAAAAGGAAAATCAAACCGATTGGTCGTTCGATCGCCAACGTTTTTTAAGATATGAAAGGTGTTAACCAATTACAATTTATAAATTTTGTCAACTCACCTGAACCAATAGGGTGAATACGACCACACACAGCTCCGACCTTTCTGTTCTTCTTCATTCTGTCTATCAACAGCTTCACCGCGCCTGGTTTGAAGTCCACGTCTCCGTCCAAAGTCAGAATGTACGTGCTTTCTGCCTTTTGTAGAACCTGTCGAAGAAATTGGTGATTAAAGTAAGAAGCAGTTTTGAAGATGAAAAAACTTTAACACATTTCAAAACATTAACATGCATTTCCTTCGTCTCAAATTCCCTCCAATGTCGTCTTCAGTATTTCTCGGTTTTACAGCCCTTCAAATTTTCGATTTACATATGGCGAAATATAACCTATTGACTTCTTTAAGACGCCGGTGTTATAACTTCACTACATGGTTACAATGCTGTCGTATATTTCAGATTTACTAAAATAATCATCATTACAACACATTTAAAAAATATTGATTTTGTGTTGCCCTTGAAACAGTTTTGAAACTTGTTCCAACAAACTGTAAACTCTGTATGGAGCAAAGGATTGACTGATAATAGTTATCACCTTGACCCTTGACACAACATGGCCAACTCGCAAAAGCCTTGGTAACCTTAGTTTAATCACTGTGAGCTAAGGTTACCAGTAATCGTAAGAAACTCTAATCAAATTGTTTCAAAATTATTATTCATACCAACCTAGAAATACCAGTTAATGTCCTTAAAATATTTTACTTACCTTCTCATATTTCTCCGGTGCCATGCGCATGAGCAGAGTTTTGAGAGGAACGCCCTTGTTCTTCCTGGCCTTTTTCTTCTTCTGGTTCTTTTTCCTGTTCCTGACGGTGCTGTCCACCTTCTCCTCCGGCAGTTCCTGTTCCTCCTCGTTCTGCTTGTTGGCTCCCTTCCCGCCCAGCAGACGGAACCCCAGGAGGTAGTACAGATACATGCACTGTAGACAGATACATTCTTTGTATTAGGCATAGGATATAGCACGATTTGCGGGTTTCATCTTGAAGTAAGTACAAATTACTAAATAAATGTCAAATTACAGAAGGATATATTCTATATGTACACTTTAACTGGACTCTTTTCTCGTCTGTTATGAAAATAAGTGCATAGTCAAGTAACCGTGGATTGTTTTTGCCTCAGGCTCTATTCAGTTCTGACCACAAGATTAAACTCATCATATGACAACACTTCAATATCAAACAATCGGCAGGGGTCACCTACCTGTGACCATCTCTTCCTGTGTCTGATCTTGTTCTTGTTCTTACAGTGGACGATCATCTTGGTCTGTCCGGGCATCGTCCACACGAGCCGACCTCCATAGGGGGTGGGGATCTTCGTGGGAGGGGGAATCACTATAGGACCCTTCACTACAGATCTGCAATATGATAATTGTTTGAAATTAATGTTACGTAGATTACGAATAAAATTTAAGATTGTGATAACTTGGACCACAATTTCTACGTAATTGCAAATCATTATCAGTTTCCTTGATTGGGATAGCGGCTGTAATCTCAACGTCAATATAACATATCTCATGATCGGTGATTGTTTCCTTGGGGAGTTCAATCGCATACTGTGGAGCAACCGTCCCGATACAGTACCTATACTATCGTAAACAATGTCATCTCGAATGTCTAAATGTCAAGCATCACATTTAACTCATCGTCGAAAATTAGCTGAATACAATATGATAAAAGAGCTAGATAGCAACAAAGTTCTTTATTTTGACCGTCAAACAAAAGTGGCTATTATAAGGTTGATTCAGTCACTAACCTTGCCGCGTCCTCCATGACCTCGAGTAGTTGACATACAAAACTGTTGGGTATAAACTTCTCAGATTCGTCGTCAAACTCGAAGGCATCATCGAAAATAACATGAACTGAAAGGAAAATACATAAAAATACTGAAAACGTTTAGGATAACAAATACACATTTATTCGTAAGTTATTTTATTGTAGGACTGTGGCGGTATAAAACGAAGCACTGCTCAAACAACAAACAATAATTTTTTTCTCTGAGACATATTTCAAAAGGAAGTTGTTTAATCTTAGATGTAACCGTACATCACTTTAAGATGAATTGTTTGTGATGTGAGTTTTAATCCAAGAAATTTGGTACAAAACTAATGATAAGTGATAAAAATAAACTCGCACATGGAGGTAATATACTCACCCTCCAGATCGAAATAGTCCGGGTCTCTAATGTGAAACTGGTTCTGGGCGAGTCTACTGGCGCAATGCATGTAGTCTAATCTGTAAACAAATAGCGATGATCATTTATCATATTTCCAAATCAAAACTCTTATAATAAGCTCATTATTCAGGTTTATTTTATGGATCGCTTGATTATGACCATCCAAATAAAAGTTATAAGTAAAATATAGTCAGGCTGTTTTCGTAACCCTTCTTAGATAATATCAATATAATGTTTTTTAAAATGGAAAATATTTTTAACTGTAACGACAAAGAGTGTAACAGGATATATCAAAAGAGGCCTGGATATGGTGACTGTGAAAACACAGGTGGATCAAAACACACCTTCCTAGCCGGTATCAATGAGGCAGAAAAAAGGATTCCGAAACGAATAACAATAAAACATGTACATTATATCATAAAACGTATACATAATATTCCACCCACCTGAAGAGAGATTTGAGCAGCTGTGTCATCTCCTGGCGAGTCTCGTGCCACATGGTCGCACACACATACACCATGGGGGTGACGAAATCGATGTCCACCTTCCCCCCGTCCCCTGCGAGACGGTGACTGCTCCTCACCTCCTTATCGTTACATCGCCGTCTCATCGTCAGGTTGAAGTCGGGGAACAGACCGTCGTAGTGGGGAGTGATGAACAATCTGGAAACAAATATCATTGATTGTTAGTTGTTTTAAGGGACGTACATTTCTTACAGTTTAAATAAGTGCTCTTCGTAAATTATGAAATATTGATTCTATGTTTCATAAATATTTTTTTTACATTTCTGTACCCAGAGATGATATTGATAATCTCCTGACAGGACATGGCTGGATTAGAATCTCAAATGTCTTCGAGTAGGGATCCATATAGTATAGTGTCATTAAGTTTGGTAATTTGTTTACATTGAACAGTGATAGCAGATTATTTCTAACATCCACGATTTCCACAAAATGACGGATCTTCTCGTAAGATTTGATTAAAGATAAACGGAGATCTCTTGTTTTTTTTTACTATAACATACTTCTCTATCTTGGCCATTCTCTCGCATTCCGGGAACCAGACATGTGATACGATGAAGCAGTAGGAGATCCACAGACCTCCAGCACAGCAGAGCGGGATGTATAGGGAGGTGAGCTCAGTGCTGGGACAGTACCAGCCCCCAACATGCCAGTTGCTGGGGAGGAACTGGAAATAGCATTGTAGATATACAAACATGAGGCTGACGGGGGGAGAAAGAAGGAGGGGGAGAGCAAATGCCGTCTTCTGCATGTGCAGCTTGCATGCCAAACCTCCAAGATATGTGCATACGATGCCAGAACCAATCTGCAAGTACATCAAACTGTACGTTGTCAAATGGTAAATAGTCTTGTCTTCAATTTCTTCTTCTGCCACAGGTAAAACAAATTCGCTTTTACTCAAATATTTTGCAAGAAGGATGGTAAGTCCGATTTTCAGCGGTCCAACTAGAAAATAGGTCGTTTCGCGAACTTCATGAAGAACCGAGCGCCATTGCTTGAAAGAGACCTTGACCTTTCCACAAAGGGACCAGTCACCACAGAGGAAGTTTTCCCACCATCCTATCGAAACTAGAACGAGGCTGACAGGAAGTTGCCAATCCATGTCCGAGAAGGTCACAGCCTCCTTGATGGAGAAGGTGCTATTTTTGCCGATTATTGATGTGTGAGTCCCGTCGGTGGTGAAGTTGGTAACAGAGAAGAACCCTAGACCTCCGATCTGAGTCAGAAAGGCGATAACGGCACAAAAAACCTTCAAACAGTCCCAGACTCCAAGCTTTAGACGCTTCTCCGTTACAATGACGTTCAGCAAGCTTGGGATTTGGAACATGGCGAATGTCAGGATAATTCCTCTGAAGAAATCAGTTGATGGTAGGACCTTGAACACCAGCAAACAATAGCCTCCCGTCTGTAGCAGTTCCATCACCATCACCTGAAACAATAATGATGCATTAGGAGATTACCTAACGTGCAACATCAAGTGTGTAGATTGCGAATATATCTTTCCTTTGCATTATTGAATTTGAGTGGGATACGAGTGCAGAACTACCACATGTTAAAGACACTAGGTATAACTGAATCGATCATATTAACATATCAAGTAAAGCAGAAAAGGACATTTTCCGTCTCTTTGTAATGTTTGCCTAACATCCTAAGGCTATGAATACAGACGCACAGAAAATAAAACCTCAGGTCAGATGAGAATAAATATTACCCATATGAAAAGATGGACACTTGGTATTATTTTTCACACGGGAGTTACACATTTTCCTGGCATTAGATTTGGTTGTTGTGAATCGATGGAAAAGAACGTGTTGCCAGGACTATTTCAATCATCTTTTAAACTTTCCCGACTGGTAAGCTGTTTACCCGTATTCTGAATTTTAACAACGTTTATTCATTCAACGTAGTAGCCATTTGTCATTTCTCCAATGCGCCGGCACCAAAAAAGTATTGAATTACTACTTTGTAACGTTTTGCTAACAGTCGCGAAAAAGCGGCAGGTTTCGTTCTATAAAGACGTCATAGACACAAGTGGCTGTGACGTCACATTGCCACCAGTTACGTTTAGCCGTCTTGTAGTATTACTCTAGGGCGTCGCTGACCTCTTCAAATGAACACAAAACTATTAAATGTAATTTTATTGAAAGACGATTATGAAATAAATAGGAATAAACTTTCAACAAAAACTATTTACATTGTGTTTAAAATCTTTTCACAAATGACAATCTACCCGTTCGCAGGTAAGTGTGAAGCCACAGCACTCGCGTATTATTTTGGAGATTTGCAACCCTAATCCTTTATAGAGGAAGGATTATTTCTAACATATTCGAGTTTTAATCTTTTCAAAAATATATAGGTAATATAAACAATAACCAACTCGTGACGGGAAATGACAGATTATCTTTCCCTCGTCATATTAATTGTGTACTTCTCTCGCCAAGGCTCAAGAATTACGAAATTAATTTAACTCGGGAAAGATAATCTGTCATTCCCCGTCACTCGTTAGTTATTGTCTATTTTGTGCACAAAGTTATAATATCTTGGCCTCTTAAAACCTATGTTGATAAACATATAATCACAAATAATGACCTAATATGACGTGACACCAATGTTACCAATATAACAATACTTTAGTTACGTTCTTGAATTATGAACGAGCCAAATTGAAATACTCACCACAAATATGGTCTTCACAGACGGCCAGTCCTTTCCTCCGAAGAGAATCTTCATGAAAGCCATGAACCAGTTCCACACAATTGGACAGCACATACAGAACAACAGTGTTACCATACTCTCGCCTCGCCGAGATTTGTCTTCCTGAAGTGGGAAGGGGGTTTTATGAGCTACCTGATGCTGAACAATGATAATCGGCAATTTTCGAGAGTAGAGTCCCATGGTATCATTAAAGTATAAGGAGAATAGGAATATTTGAAGTTACAATGAACAACGAAATGACAAGAATATAAAGAAATTAACTTTCACGGTATGCTTAAAGGGGCACAGAGTATGTTGTTGGAGTCAAGTATGTCAAACTTCATAAATGGTCTCTTTTTTATCGAGAAGTAGTGGTTGTTTCAGAAAATCAGAATTATAATGCTGATCAGTTCAGAATAGTGACAACAAAAGGGTTAATGTCGTGATATGTGATCGAAAACCGGACAGTGGCGCGCGTCAATGATTCAAACGTAATTTCGGAAACTTATCTACTGCAGACACAAACATAAATATTGGTTGATAGTGTCCAGTAGGTCATCAAATCTTAATATAATGTTTTCTAAAAATATATATAACAGGCTTGACAAGTACAAAACATCATTAGCGCTAAGATAGTCGAAGAGCAATCAGATTTGTAATGAATAACACGAGCTTCTTGTCACAAGATAACTCACTTCTTTCAAGCCAGATACGATGAGGAAGAGGGAGAGTCTGCTGGCCACAGTTCCTCCTAGGATGGAGAGAACGAGGAAGATGTATAGGAACAGACGAATGATCTTCAGGATCTCATTGAAGATGGAATCGTTGTCCTCAAAATCGCGTTCTGATATTTGGAACACATCATACGGACGCCTGTAAGAAACACAAGTATGTCATACGATATGTTCATTGTCATTAGAACCTTTCATATGTATGCTATGTGCAATAGTTTAGCTCTGAATGTCCGATTATGTCAGTGTTGTTTGCACATCCTGCCGTTGTGATTTTGTATAGGGGGAAAATAATCGGCCATACAAGACATATTTTTACCGCTGACAAATATTTTTAATGAGCTTATGAATATTCACAAATTGTATATCTGTATCTAAGTTAGGTAATGTGGTAACCATTGTATGAAATTTTACAAAAAGAATCATAATTATAATTTATTAATTCAAAAGAAAAAACTTTTTATGATTTTTTACAAATTTACCAGCCGAAATTCAATCTTATCTTTTCGAAATGAATATAGATATACTTGTAGCGATGACACACAAAGAGGGCTCGTTACATTTGGGTCGTGCAATATTTCTAGAGATGTCAAAAGTCAATTACAATACTAAAAGCTTATAAGATCCAATACATGTTCAACATATCCATTAAAACTAGACTCACCATGAGTCATCCTCATCCTTCTCTGACGTCACATCATCTTCCGTCGCCTCACTGTTCACTTCCGGGTTTGGAAGCGGTTCCTTCATAGCACTCCTCCGGGCCGCATTGAAATCAGGGGTGCTTTTCACATCAGTTATACTATTGTATAAACTATGCACATCCGAGTTGCCGGCAACTGAGGCACTATCATTCATCTCATGGTCTATCCGTGGATCCATGTGGATCCGTCTCTCACCGTCCCTTGGCAAACTGTTGGCGAAAAGCCTTCTATCAAGAGAGCCCGCCATCATGTCTCCTGTGATGTCAGCTGACGTCATCCTCCGTCTACTGACATTTGGGGTCGGGGGTTCCAGGAGGTTTGGAACCGACATGCGTTTGGCATGGTTAAAGTCATGAGAGACGTGTATATTGTCTGTCGACACATTGCCGCTGTCCAGAGAGGCTGGTGTGGAGTGGTAGTAGTCCTGTTCTGCCGTACCGCCACTCATTCCGCTGAGTACTGACGCGGAGGACTGCCGTCTTGTCTCTCGCTCCTTTAGCTGTAACATTTATTGGAATATGTACTTCTTTCCATAACAAGCCAGGTGTCACTATAGAAATCATGTTATTCGTCAATGACCCATGAAAGTTCTTTTGTTCTTTTCATTCGGGATGAAAGTTGTTCTTAAACAGAAACTATACTTACATAATAATGAATAATAAATAAACTTACATAAGTTTGTTTTCAAATAGCTAATTCATAACATATATACACATATATACTTGTTATGAGTTTTATCTATCAATACATATTAAGTTTAATCTTTCTGAAACAGTACCCTACCTGTAGTGAGGAACGGTGAGAGAATATATTATCCCGTATTTTTTTCACTTTTCATTTTTGAAAAACACTACTTTAAACCTCTACGTAGTTCCTTTACTCAATGATAAGGTAAACCGTCCTTGTGCGTTTTAGTGAATCGTACCTCTTGTATATATTTCATACTGATTTCTTTAAGTTTACTTCGCAACACGTATCTTTATACCTTATGTTGTTATTAAACGTGAAATCCGAAAATTAAATATTTGTATATAAGGACAGGTAGAATAAGGGTATCTACATTTATTTTTAAATACGTGTATGTATACATGTGAAATGCGGTTTATCATTATTCATTTTATTTATCGAGAATTTTGAGTTTGTCACTTAAATTATAACAACTCAGTAGGAATAGCTTAATTTGTTTTCAACACACGAAATGTCAGTGGCACATGAGCATTAAACATACTTAATATGGATATATATATATAAGGAATAAAGATAGAACGAGTGTAGTATAGTTAAATATCACACGACTGTACAACTTAAATTGAATTTGAAAATCATTTTAAATGTAATTCAAATTTTAGAGAGTTGTTAAAGAACACAAACGTGAAGTATATACAGATTAGGTGTGTAAACAAGGATTCGAAACGGTACACATTAACAAAATATTAGAGAAAACAACATGAAATATGAAACTTACATAAACGTCTGTAGAGAGAAGGAGCTAACACTCCCGGATTAGTCACTTATATATTCCTTTTGGCATGTTACAGCCAAAATATGTATCGATGTAGATTTATGGAAAATAAAAACCTTAGCTCATACATTCTCAAATATCCCGAGGCACTTGTAGCGAGAGTTTTTGACAAGTCATACATAGATATGGACTTGTACATTGCGCATGTCAATTATTTAGAAAATGAGGAATAAATTGTGAAAATACAAAAAATAAAAGACTTCATGAATATTCCAAATTATCACGATATAGTATTCAAATGTATAAATGAATGTATTGTCAACACCTTGAAGTCAGGTATATGCACTTGACGTTGATCGATTGGTATATCTATCTATATCTATATGCGTAACATGGCTTACCTTTTCTTTAAGTGCAACCTCCAGTGCCTCTTTCTGCCACATTTTAAGGAAGACCTGAGTGGAACAAATGAATAGTGAATTTATTAACTTTCAAATGTACACGTTATAAGAGCTATGATGAAGAGATACACTATACATCTCTGCTGTTCCCACATTCACACTGAGAAGAAGGCGCCACTGTACAGAGCTATAAACATTCACGCAGCTGCAAATCTTACATAAGTTTATGGTCAAATAATCAGTAAATATTACCAGATCAGGTCTCTCTTAGTTCTCTATGATCTTAACATAAAATATTTCACTTATAATACCATTTATATATGGTGATTAATAAATTTTGATTAATAATCCATATCTGGCAGTCTCAGTGAAGTCATCAAAGATGTGTTGTACATAGCGATGTTCATTTCAACTTTCAAATGTATCACTTAAGGAGATAGAGCATTAATCAGTTGATCAGTACGTGTACTTAATAATCCATATCTGTCAGTCATCATCACAGTGATATCATCAAAGACCAGATTTGTCTATATCCGTGTTCCTTTCGGTCAATCCGCCTTGTGACTAGTCGACCGTGAAATCCATTAACATAATGATATGCTTCATGCATGACTTCCCTCCTAACCGGTACAGGACATTGATGGACAGTAAAAATGTGTCACTGGGCGATGACTCGCTAGCTTTAAGGAGAGCTTGTTAACTGCTTGCGCATTACTATTGCAAATAAACGGTTTAAGAGGTTACATGTTAAGAGATTTTTTACGAAAATCAGTTGTACATGTACATGTGATGATATGATTTGTTACAATTGACGATTTATTGTTTATTGTTTATATTGTACTGTAAATGTTCGATATAAAAATTTCTGATTACGTCGAGGATGTCGAATACGATATATACAAGAAAGACATATCTTGGTAGAAGTGCTACATTGTTTTATCTGATTTAGAGAGATATTTTGTGGAGAGATGGTACAGGACACAAAAAAGAAATCTATGGCTTGCTAAGGATTGAGAGAGCTGTTAATTGAGCGTTCAGTAATGCAGATGGTCTGTGCGCAGACATTAGACTTCGATCCCCATTTATTGCTTGATCATTTACTAGTATTTAATCCACTGTTAAATTGTAAAGGAAACATGTAAAGTCCCATGAACAGTGTAAAACGTACCCCCCTCCCCCTCCATTTTCAAAATTCCTGTAAACTCTATAGCACGTTGCGATGCATTAATCACTCGTATTTGCAAAAGCTTGTTAATTACTTGTACATTATTGTAGATGGCTTGGTGAATGAAAGTTGAGAGTTTTGACCATTTTACAGTTGGCAATAACTTGTCATGACATGACTTCTATAATTGTTTCTGATCGGTACGAGGAACGGTGTCTGTAAACAATCCAATGTAGGAAGATCAGGAAATGATGTAAATAGCTTGTCAAGTACTTGTACACTACCGCTGGGAACCTTTTATAAACTGCAGGTGAGGGCGACACGATATGTTATTGGATAAAGTCAAGGCACTCCTGTACGCCGCGAGCTTGTCATTGGATGTAACATTTCCTTAATACATTGTTTGAGATAAAGACACCTCAATAACTGGGTTGAAGAACTGCGTGGATGTTTTATTTCGCTTTCACGTAAGCATTGCTATTATGACGTATGGACCATTTTTTCATTTACATAATATTAGATGGTTACAATCTTATTTTGGGATAGATCTAAGAGAAACAAAAAGCACAGTTATGCTTCAGTTTGATATATGTACCGCAAATTTTGTCGTTGTTTAAGATATGATTAATCACCAGCCTCGTAAATTAGAAGACTCATACACACATTTAAGTTTAGATTTACTTAAGTGAGTATTCGTTATTGGAATCAAATTGCATGAAATGGAAGAATACATGAATGTTTGAGACGTTGGAGAATAAGACTAACACTATACAGCAATAATGCATATAAAGTACATTAACATAAAACATTTCCTATGAATCACATTTTAAAACAAATCAATTCACCTTCACATCAAAATAAATAAAAGGAAAAAGTCTAATCGTATTTATTTGTTGAGTCGAACGTTTCTTGTTATAATGACTGTATGTAGATAGAATTATACGCAGCTAATGGCTGTAATATTGCCCAAGCGGCTTTAAACAACAACTCACTCACTCACTCACTAGATAGAATTATAAATAAACAAATGTATGAAATAATTAATCACTTAATAACATAAAATTAATTCATGATTCTCAGACATACAAATTAAGTTTTTTTATATAACAATTTTTCCTACATTATTTCTGAAGTATGGAAGTCAACTGTTCAGTATACATATATTATAATAAGTAATTATATTAGTCAGAATTCAAGACAACTACCTTTGATCTGCCGAGTCTGTAGTCTTCAATTTTCAGTTGAGCAAGAATTTGTTTTGATCGCTGCACAAAGTCTGTATCATAGTCTACCTCCTCTTCAGAGTAGACTGGCGAGTACCTGAGAGAGATAAAGGTAAACTGTTATAGGAGACACACCTGCCCAGGTACACGACCATTCCATCATACCTGCATCTCACCTTATGTTAATGAGATAAGAATAGGTGCTGTACAATTGGGCGGTCAGAATTCCGCCGGTCAAGCGGTCACATGAAGGTGATTTGTTTCTAATGTGTGTTAACAGAAATTACGAACATGCAATTGACATACTTTTATAATTGATTAATATATATATATATATTTAAAATATAATTGATTAAGAGTAAGAGTTCTTTTACAAGTTTATGAAAAGAAGTTCCAAAACCCTATTGGATGCATCTTTTTCAAGGCATTCTAAAGATTTTTAAGATGGATTACAAATCAAGAGAGTCATTGGCATGACACTTAATTCTGCAGTACAGCGCTCTGCTTTCGATTTATAGTTCGTTTTTATAAAGGATATTTAAACAGAAATATGCTTTTTGGATCATAATTATCATTATTATATGTAGTTGTACTAGCATTAGTCGAAGTAGTAGTAGTGGATGTAGTGATAGCAGCAGCTGTCGTAATAGTAGTAATAGTAGATGTAGCATAAGCATTTGTAGTATCTTAGTCGTAGTACAAGTAGTCCTAGTCGTCGAAGTATAATAAGTCTTAGTCGTTGTCGAAGTAGTAGTAGTAGTACCAGCAGGAGCAGTAGTAGTAGTAGTAGTAGTAGTAGTAATATTATCATTAGTAGTAGTAGCAGTAGTTATGTCATCAGTAGTAGTAGTAGCAGTAGTAGTAGTAGTAGTAGTAGTAGTAGTAGTAGTAGTAGTAGTAGTAGTAGTAGTAGTAGTAGTAGTAGAGGAATCAGTAGTAGCAGTAAAATCAATAGCAGTTATTTATGAGTTAAGTTTGTTAAGTTTCTTTAGCACTATGACTAATCATGATACAATTAAGAAAAAATAATTAAGAAGGCCCTCCTACTTTTGGTTTTGACTAAGTCATAATAACAAAAAATAAAAAGGCATATTAAGTTCTTACCAATCGTTTCTATCGTCCTAAAACATTATCCTATTCTCCTGCCTATTGTTCCGTACAAATTAAACCTTGGCTCTAGTTACTTCGCTTTATATAACAAACATCCGCTTCTAAATGATAAATTCTGCATAACATCTGGGCAATTTATCTTCTAAGGCGTAACACATTTGCTCCTTCATTGTAGAAAATGTATGTCAGATACATATTTTCTGGGTGAAAAAAACGTCCCACGCATAACTGTTCGGAAGTCACGTATGGTGACGTAGAGAGGCCATTGTCTCAAAGATCTCCCCTATGCATCTCTCCATTGTGACGTAGAATCGTTCTGACGTCATATTACACCTTCATACTTAGTGAATACATCCTGGATCGTTAAATGAAAAAAGTAGGAATGGTAAATACGAGGCTATGTGAATATGTCATATAGAGTGAAGGGTTTGAATCGGTAGAGCCATAAGTAGGATATGTAAGGATTGTTGCTTTAAGGAAGTCATAATATTCATCATGTTGTCAACTCAACGAGCTTTTTGGGTGTCACTGCGAACACTATTAGCATTCATAACGTTTATGATCAATTATTCATGTCATTATATTCATCCACTACACCATTCGTTAACATAGTGAAACTTGTTCGATATGAAACCTATACATTTCCCGATGATACGATATTCTAAATTCATATTCATACTTTAATGCACCATGATAGGAATGTTTAAACACAATCCATGCAATTTCACTTTATGTGGGACGAGGTCTTAACAATAAACGATGTTACTCTCAATAAAGTTTTCAATAACACTTGACAAAATCACAATGTATTTTAGTTAAAGAGGTATTTGAGAGCTTTTTGATTGTAAAAAGTATATTGGCTTAATTTAAATCATAAATTAAGAGGTACTGTTATTGTAAGTAGTTTAGTAGTCATAAGTGCACATTTCGTAAGTTTCGTAAAAATCATGAAGGTGTGCAAGGTTTGTAAATAACTGCATGGATGAATATTTCTCCTGACTCACATCAGTCACTGGTAACATTCCAGAAGGCTACGAGCGGTAAGACATGCATCAACACTAGGATAAACTGAGTCATCATCATACATGTAATAGTCATAATATCACCAACACGAACTTGATAAAATTGGTGTTATAATTACTGAATTTAACGTGAATCGTACGGTTTAAGTTATATAAAATCTGTAATTTGCATGCTTTGTAAACTTTATTCATCAACTTGGAGTAATATTTACTTTATATATTTTAAGCGAAAATACCTCACATAAGAGAAGACCAGAACTGTGTATTTGTCTAAACGAAGTTAAAAGAACTAATTGCCTTAATGTTATATAAGCTAAAAACACCAAAAAGTTTTTTGAAAAATGGACTGTCTAAAATAAGGCACTAAAGGGATTGATAAAAAAGTTGCTATGAATTACCTTTCCGCGAAGTCCTCATAACGAATTCTGATTGGGTATCCATCTCGACGCAACTGTGCAATCTCCATCAAACCGTTGCACTGCAACTGGCGACGAACAAGCGGAGTGTCGAATTTGGATGGAGACAAATTCTTGTTTGGTTTGAGACATCTGGAATATCATTTTGAAAAAAATGTGTATTTAAACAATTTTAGACATAATCATAGCTTATAATAACAATGCCATTTCTTCTATAACATATAATATTATCATGTAATCTAAATCAATATCGTTATTTTCTGTTGTTTCCGCATTTGAAATATCCTTTTAATTATTAATCGATATCGATTGTTGTAATTATTTGTTTGCATTTAAAGCTTAACTAGAATACAGTTTTTTTTGTCTTAATTTAAAAATACAAGTACGATGACATTTATTTTTAAAAGAAGCTATGTTCAAATAGATGAATTTCCAAGTAACGGTTGTAAAGGTCAAGGTGTTCTTACCTGACAAATATCGGTTGTGCTTGAGACAGTTTCGACATCAGATCTGATAGAGATCTCTGTGGAACATATAAAATGATATTTAACTAAGATATTACCATGTACAATGCATGTTGTGCTGTCACTATTTCCTTCGTTTAAGTCAAATCAACAACACTTGGCACTTGAAGGTATCCTTTACATGATTCACAAACACAATATTTAAGAAACGGTGGAACAAGGGCATTTACAAAAGGTGATCACACATAACTCATGCCTCAATAGTGGATTATCTCTTTTCACTCTCACATTATGAAGTCATGGTATAAGGACAGATATAACTTGTGGCTGAATTTTACTGATAAGATTTAATTAAGCGATGCTTTAAAACATACATAGATATAGGATCGTGCATAGAAACACCAATAAGTAATTAATTGTTTATGAAGCTACAAACTGCAATTGGACTTTCGTTGACATTATATTATGATAACGAAAATGAACGCTTGATAAAAACAAATAACTTCATTTTTTAAATTAAGAAATTGTGTTTTAGTAAGAAATGGTATGGAGACATAGATTTTAACGGAACCAGATTGTCTATTTTATTTCTTATTCCAATGAAACAATGCAGGTACCAACCTTGAGATGCTTGTTGACAGTAGGAGATGATCTACCCGATAAACTGGGGCTACTGTCACCCGAAAGACCTCTGGAAGCAAAAAAAAATAAATATGTGTATAATGTTGTAACAACAGAACTAAATGGGCACTTTTGTAAGTATGAGTGTCTTTCAGACTTGTAAATGTACTGTTACCAAAGATGGATCTGGGTTTACAAAAGTGATTCTCTTTAAAGGCAATCGACGTAAAATTAACAGAATCAGGAAGAGAAGTTGGAAGCATTTACATCTACATCTAAAATGTTAGATTACATTATGCTTTCAAACTATAGTATATAAATAAGTGCATTTAGGCCTAAAACTAAAAATCTTGTTTTTCATAAAATTGTGAAAATGCTCATGCCTCCCTATACCTTTGTGGCGGCTTTTGGGAGTTGCTTTTTTTGATATTACACTCTTTAAAGACAAAAACATTTTTGTTTAAACGATATTTGCCCATTTCTGTTAAAATGTGAATTCATGGGTACCTCCTCTTAATCTTGATAGATGCTTGTTGAGATAGTTTCAGTTTAAGTCTGTCCGCTTCTATCATCACTGGCCAGGCTGAAGGCAGTTTCGGTCTACTCGTGTATCTACTGGCAACGCTGAAAATTAATAGACAATGATAGTTAACAATGACTGGATGACAATGGTTTTTAATCTTAAGATACAGAAATATTTCATCATGATGAACATCGTATTAATTCTCTTTTAATGTCACTAAACATACCTAAATATAAGATCTTTTACAAATGAAAAATTTTCTCGGATACAAATACTGAATCCTGATTGGTTGCAAACAAAATTAGCTATTCAATCATCAAAGTTGTTTCAAAATGATCATTCGTTCAGATTCCGTAACCATTGAAACACTGACATTCCTTCACCTTCGCGAAGTGGACAGACTTTTAAAAAAGTAAGAAACCTTATACGAAAAAAGACAATATTTGATTGCATAAAAATAAGGCCGGTGATTTTTTAAATAAAAAATGAATGTGTACGATTCCAGTCGTCGGAGGCACTAACCATTTCTTAATCCTGTAATCTACAACAATCGTCTATATCAATTGTTAGAGACAACGTTGCACGTGCAGCACGTGGTGCATGGATTTGTTGAGTGTTCGGTCTACATCCAATTATTATAGGTGACGTGAAACACGTGCACCCAATTTTTTTTCGATCTTTATCAAAGGGGTTGATATGTTTAATATCTATAATAGGTGTGAATGCATTTTGACGATTGGCAATCATGAAGCTCTTTCATTATTCAACTAAGTTTATATTGACCCCGCAAATTTATCCCTCAATTTAGACATTGGAGCGAGATGATTGGTTTTGAAAAGGACATGTGACAAGTATACATTCCAAAAAACCTTACACTGCCGTTTCTAAAGTATAATCGCCGTATTTGATGTTTACACTCATTTGGGATTACCAACAAAATGCAGTTCACAGAAATGATTATGAAAAGTATGTACCTTTATTTATATTAAAAGTTTTAATCAATCATCAAAACTTAATAACGAATATCGAGCGCCTTCAGAAAGACATCTGTGAAAGAGTGTTATGGTAGTTTTAACACGTTATTCTCCCAAGAGTGAAGCGAACCAACGTGGGCGGAGCTTTGGGACTGTTACTGTCAACTGTCAAAACAGCTGTTTTGCCTCATTTTATTTTTGCATTTCATCGTAATTTTCAATTTAATCTAAGGATTAAAACTTCCCTTGTCTTCCTAAGTTTGATATATAAGAAACTAGATTTTAATATGTGTTTGTCCCTGCCTTATAAACGGTTTGAAAGTTCACAATTATCAACACCTGTCGACTAACAGCGTTTTATCTAACGAGTCACTTTGGCCATTCCAGTCTCCTTAACATGATAACCCAAGGGCAAAATGAATGATTTATTACACAATTTGCAAGCATATCACACAACGTATACTTTGTTTTTATCTTTTCGTTTTCTAACTTCAGCTTTCGAAAAAACACGAGATACACATTAAGCATTCTTAAAAACTATACTCAATAGCACATATTAAAAGTATTTAACAATAAATTCTTCTTGTACCATATTTGATCAATTCATCTTCACAATTATGGTATAAGATTGTATACTTAAAACAATATTACTAAATTCCGTTAAGCGATTTTAACACTATTTAGATGAGTATAATGCTTTTTAAGTACATTCAATTCATAAATAATTATGTAAAAAAATATTTAAAAAGTGGTAACACGTTTATGAAAAGTAGTTAGCAGTATGAACAAAATGTACAACAATTCAGAAAATTATTTTTCAAGACTTTTATCATATTTCTTAAGCGCAGTCAGTGGGTAACACCCATAGGCACTTTGCGACACATCCCGGTGTATCGTGACAGTTTAATGACTCTGACATGTTCGAGTGGGAATATGTCAGTAGGAGCTAGGTCGCCTTTTGCTATGATATATGACATAGGCCGTCCTCATTAGTCCCTGTTTCTCGTCCAGCGATGATTTAGGTACATCACGGTTACTTTATTACTCGTAAATAAGATATTGAACTTTCGAAACGAGTTATTAAGAATTCTATTGTTATTGATTGCGCTTAACTCCTAAAATCATAAAGTTCACACAATAGGCAAATTAGAGAAGGAAAGTTGCATTGATTGGCCTTGTTTACACTATATGTTTTTAGTCATGTTTGTTTTCACTCATCTGATAAATCACATCTTCACAAAATTGATATAACCGTATAAGATGTTAGTTGTCATTCATACTTTGAACGTTGAAGGTAAAAATAAGTAAAATGATTTAAAAAGCGATTCGGGTATTTGAGTCCAAGAAATTGTTACTCATGTTACCTCCTCATGTGTTCTAAGTCGAATTCGCTTTAAAAAATTTAAAACTGTCATCTGTTATTTTGTATCACAATGATTCGAATCAAGATCACAGATACATTAACTCATAGGGAAATATGTAGCATTAATGAGATGAGAAACGTAGGAGAATAAACGAATGGCCTTAAGACTGCCTCAAATAAGGACATTGTCAGAATGAGTATCACGTTTATGTGACCTCATGAATGGGATTATCGGGAGGTTTGCGGTTATGTTCAATCTTACTCATATTTCTTTGTTTCTCCGAACCATTAATAACACGTAAGATGACACAGCCTGTCACCCTTGTGTAAAAAGAGCAATACAGATGTATCTTTGTTTTGAGTTTTAGAATGTTTTATTCAAAACATGTAGGTAATGCATGAAATTGAAATTGTAATTGTTTTAATTATGTATAAAATGAAATAACTGAAGAGATATACAATACCCCAAATAACTTGGCCAGATACAAGAAATCTTCTAGAGAATGATTAACTTGATGGTTTTGATACAGTCCAGCGTGTTCAAATTTCACAAATCAAGAAATTCCAAACTGCTTATGAGTTTACACCTAGTCAACAATCCTTGTTGGTTTGCTAATGAACTTATATTTTCTCTTTTTATCAAGTAGATGTACAGGGTACACTAATATTACCATTGTTTAATTATCAAAATTAGTACTTTGTGTCGATAGAAAACAACATGTATAGTGGGTGCCTAAGTTCTCATATGCGCTCAAATGACCAAATGTGTGTTCAAAGTGAAAGTAGTGACATTTAAAAGGAATTAGGACAAAATTAAAATAGATCACGGAACACCAACATTTCCTCGTTTTTTCAAAACATATCGTAATTTGCTGACAGTAACTAAATATAAAACTTGCCGAAGCAGTGAAAAGAATCATTGGAAATTAAGCTTCCTTGTTCTACAAACCAAATAAAAGCCGATTTTATTGCACTCAATCGAATCTAACACTAAACTTTAAATAGTAGAGACGATGTGAATGGAAAACCTATGATATTATTCCTTATGTTATAAGTCCAAATCAACTGGTTTCGCCCAAAGTTTTCATTAAATGAAAAAACTCACTCTGAGATGGTCCCTGTCGCAGACAAAGTAGCCATGAAGAGATCTTTGACAAAGTCGTTGTTGCTGTTCTGAAGACAGGTCATCAGATCTGGACTTAGGTTGTCTCTGTTCCTCTCCAGGAATCCATTAGCATCATACATCACCTGTAGTTGCATCTTCATTTATAGATTACATTTACTCCATAGTGATAGAACAATATTTCACTTTGATGCAAAACAAAGTTTAATGTTTAGTTGCAAACAGCGAGACTTACGAGGTGCGAATCCCACCACCAGAGCAGGACTCATCTCGTCAATTTCTTCCTCTGATAATGGCTTATAGAAATATTTCATTTGAATCAAACTTTTTGGTACTTTATGCATTTGTACTTTTTAACTGTGATTTTACATTTTCCTTTAGTGAAACCATTAGACTTTCCTGGTGATGAATATTGAGGTCAAGTTTAATAAGGAACGGCTTTCTGTAATAAGGTGACGTTTAGATAATAGCCCTCATCGTCTGTTTGACAACTTTAGACGACGCCTTCCATCGAAATGGAGCTGGACTACTCATTTGTTTCTTCTCAACCAGGATTAACAGAGAGGGGTTAATGTAACCACCAACAAAGAATAAAGTAAACGATAAACTTTTATCGTTATTGGATATTTCATAATACAAACCTTCTCTGCATAGTGTTGTATTCCGAACCCGACTTGAGCCCGCTTTGGAAGATACCTCTCATTCCTGTCACAGTACTTGTTGAGTTTGTGCACAAAGGTGGAGTCTGTTGATTGGGGGAACTTTGACTCCTCGTCCAGAAGAGATAGCATACCATGGGGACGCTGAAGATTTAAGATTTTACAAATCCATTTTAAAGCATTGATAAACAGTGTTTATCTTTTAAAATATATTTGATTAATGGGAGATGATCTGATACTGTAGGCACTAAACTACAATCCCTGTGAACAGAAGTAGAATATACTTGATATAGAGCTTTGAAACACGACTCACCTGGAAGATGAGGTCAAGCACCTCGTCATTTGACCTGTAGTAGACATCTGTCCACTTAACCCCCTCCAGCTCGTACTCTTTCTGTTCCCTAGGAAAGATGTAGTCCATGAAGTACTGCTGAAGGCGCTCGTTCGAGATGTTGATCAGGAACTGGTCGAACCCGTTTGTTTCGAAGTTCTCGAAGCCTGACATGTCTAGGATTCCTATAGACGGTCCTTGTGGCATGCTAGTAGCAACAAAAATAGAACATGTTAAGGTGGGAAAAGTGATATTGACAAGCATAATGATGATTAATTTACAAAATGCTTATATATGCTAAAAAAAGCTTGATATCGTAATATCCGTGGCTCTGATTTTGCCTTTGATAATTGTATAAAGTCCTGTGATTCAGAATAACTCATTATGCAGCTTGGAGCAAATTCAAATACTTTATCAACAATTATAAGACGGTAAAAAGGAGTTATTCGTTTGATCTCTAAAAAACCTGGTCCCATAAGTGTAAACGTGAACTATTTGACATCGTAAAGCGACACCCTGTGTTTTTCATGACATTTTATTCTGGACTCAAATAAAACATTTAATGGTTCTGTTATATGTCGTACATTCAAAGCCATAACTTCATTATATCAATTATACTAATGCCAACCCTGTTTCCAATAATTCATATCAAATCAAAACACTCACTTGAGAGCCTCTTTGTTAGCAGGCCAGAGGTTTCTGTTCACCTGACCCACGATCCAGCCGAAGAGTCTGGCGTAAAGTTCCTTGGTGAGAGCGTCTCGTCCGTCATTTGCTTCTCGCAGAGTCTTCCAGCTCTGGATTCTCTCTCCTTGATTCACATACGGAAGACATGATGTTAGTCTATTTATTGACAAAATGAACCCTTCACTACAAAGTACGTAATCGTCATAATTTATTAATATCACGCCTTCAGTTATTTAGTTTTGGCTACATAGCGAGATTATTCCTTTATCAAGGTATTTCGTTCATCCTAGTAATTTTGGTTTTGGTCACGAACCCAGTTTCCAAATCGTTATTCCCTCTTTGTGTCCCCCATATCATTTCAGTTTTGGTATATACGTTTGTTCTGTAGGTTTACGGACAAAGGCTGCCAGAGGACGAACGTTGGGCCATACGTTAATCTTGCATTAAAGACCATGACAAAATGACCAGAATGATTCCATACGAGTCAACATCTCGAAAATCTTCTCACCTTTGATTGTGTTGACATTGGAGATAAGGGCCTCTGTGAGGGCCATCTCGTTGTCTATACCCAAGAGTTTGACGACAGCTGCTAGAGGGTACTCGTCGGCTACTGTCACTCCGTCAGTGTCTTCACACGGCAAGAAGACGATGTTTGCTAGGTGCAGGATGGCAGCCAGGATGATATAGATCAATGTCAGGTGCTGAATATAGAAATAAGTATGTATATGCGCCTAGCTGTTGCATGTGTTATGTTGTCAGAGACAGGGTTATATTTACCAGAGTCGTGTGCAATAACGTGCTTTTTCTAATTGCTACAAGTTGTGACATGGGTGATGTACTTTGGTGCATTAGTGGAACCGGAATAACGTATATGAGACACAGGTGCTGCAAGTTGGAATGTTAGCATGTGGAGGACGCCTAGTTGCAGCAAAGTCGTAGCAAGTGTGTTTTAGTGATGTAGATATATGTCAGTTGCTTGGATAGAATATCATTGAACTGAGACTAGATATGGGTATAAGTATCCAAATGTTCTTCGTGAGCAAAATGTAACATAAGTGTGAAAGTCTTATAAAAATGTAATACTAAGCAATTTGAATTCGATCCTAGAAGTAAAAAATGTTAACATCATGATAATGAAAAAATCATTAAATCGATATATTTGTATAGGTATTTATGTGTAAAAAAATGTTAAACATGTATGTGTAACATATGTTTTTTTTCCTAAAGGGTAAAAACAAGTATTAAAGATTAGTTTCCCTCAAATGAAAACGATCACCATGCCAGTGATACAACACACGTATGGGTTGATAGTGGTCACCAACGTATATGAGTCTCACCTCCTCTGAGAAACCTATCTGAAACATGAGTGTGGTGAGGTTGCTGAACATCTTCTGGTAGTAATTGAACTGCTCGGGGTTCTCGTACACTCCTGTAAGGGGGTTGCCGTCTCGCATGATTCTGAAATGAACGTTTCAGTGCCTTTTCACTTTTCTTTAGATAGTAAGAAGCTAATGTGTGCAAGAGACATTTGTTGGCAGTGACGAAACAATGGTTTCTTACTGCATTAACGGGAGGTTTTCTTAATTTTACAAATTCAGAAACGTCATATTGAATGCCAAGTATATAACAAAGATTGTGGTCCTCGAGAAATATTCAAAAGACAGTCAATGTGATTTTTGAAGATATGATTATCTAAACTTGAATATAAAACTGTCCAATGTAATGATTATGAAATTTATAGAAGTTAATTTTAATTCGTGTGTCCTGCCGAAATAAGTACAATGATGCATTATAGATTGATAACAATAATTACTTTAATTAGATTTATGACCAGAGATCCACAATGTACCTGTGTGAGTCCGGATCCTCCAGGAAGTAGTAGAGAAGTCTGTCCCTGGACATTCCAGCAAACAGAGCGTAGAAGATGTGGAAGTTCTTCTCTCCTTTAGATCTGTGTACAACCCTGGACTTCTCCAGAATATAGTCATCGATCTTTGCTGAAACATCATTCCATGGTTCATTGGATCTGGTTGTCACTTTAAACCAGCAGGATTTCTCTCAAGACAATACTTTCCGTGTACTTGAGTATCATTCCTACTTATGTATGTGGGATAATATAACTGGTGAAAATTTGTTTGGGTTTTATTTTTCAATTTTATCAAGTAATTGTTTAGATAAAATGATAACGACTGTAAATGAGAAGATCACATTTCACGTTTTTGGAATATTTTGGAAGGACTCAATCATTTGTGTGCGGTGTATATATATTTGTATGCAATGTATCCAATTTATTGTTAGATATTTAAGACATTGATCTGTTTCTTTAAACATAACCAAGACCTTGTTAACCTTCGTTTATGTCTTGCAAGTTATGGTAAATCTTTGGTTGTAAAACTCAAATACTTTCTAGAATGAAACTCCAGGACAAAAAATGGGTTTACCTACCCCCGAGTAACGTTGACTTGTCGTTGTAGTGAAGTTCTATGTATTTGCCGAAACGACTGGAGTTGTTGTTCATGTTTGTGGCTGCATTTCCGAAAGCTTCCAGCAGTGGATTCACCTGCAGAACGGAATCAAAACAGCTTTCAAATGTAGGTCAAGTTTCTCCTTTATCGCCCCTACTCGAAACGACAGTTGCGAAATTATTTCATTTATAATTTTATTTTTCATTTAAATATTCTAATATTTAACGATTTCCTACACTATATTTTTAAAAAGTTAGATGGTGCACTTTTGAGTGTAATGGTTTCTTATTTTCCATTGGTTTGATCATTTGCAAAGAATATAATCGCTCTTGCTGCGGCCTGCTTCAATGACGTAACGCTCTATTGTTTTAGGCGACGTCAAACATTCGTTATGAGGCAAAATTTATAATTGATTTAAAATTGATAAATGATTTAATAATATTTATAATATGAATGTGCATATATATAATGTATGTCACTGCTCATGTTTACTCATATGTTAAGTAAAGGTTATTTAAGATATGATTTTGAACTCTGTAACATACTTTGACTATTTTGTCCAGGAGCTGTTTGTCCACACTAGGACTGACGTGCATAAGATGTCTGACTATGTATTTTGTGGACTCCGTCTTGCCCGCTCCGGACTCCCCACTGACCAATATGCACTGGTTCTGACCATTGTCCACCATCCCTCTGTAGGCCCGGTCAGCCACCCAGAACACGTGTGGTGGCTTTGACATCCGGGATATGACGTTCTTGTAAACATTGTGGTGCTGAAAGACATATAGAATGCAAATACTATAATAGAATTATAGAATACAAAATAAGGCTCCTGGGGTACAGAGGACAATTTGTACACCTGATATCTGGACTTGAACCCGAAATGAGGGATAAATGATCTTACAGTCAAATGCAAACTTAAGTAATGCTGTGCACCATAATGCCAAAAATCTTGAGAATGAATATAGCCCTGAGCTTTCCAAATGTTTTATTTTAGCATCAAATGTACGCTCATGTGTCACGAAGACAAAGCGCCTTTGTATGTCTTCTATACGAACGTAACACTAAAATACTTCTCATGCATATGGATATTGTATTTAAGGTCGACCTTTCAGCATAAAATGTTGACAAATTGTCTACAAAATAAAATAAAACAACGTATGTTGAAGACTGCTGGCTAGGCTTGCATATCTCAACAGGACACATTATTCAGACTGTGTTCACCTTGCCAGATGAATGAAAGTTAATTACCTTTTCATTGTACTGCGTTAAAGGCTTGCAGGGGTTGAAGGCAACGAGGATATCTCCTATGTATGTCTGAAATGAGAATGATATTTGAAAATATATTCATTGTGTATGCGCGTTTTTTCAGTTTGAAGCACAAACAAGTCACATAAACTAAACTTTTATAAAATAGTCAGTCTTTATGCAAATGTGTCTTTGATATACAAATGTAACAGTGTTATATTTACGATAGTAAAATTGTTTGTACTTTTTAGGTCAATTCGATATTCGAATATTCACTAGAAATAAAATAGGATATATATTAAGATTCAATAATTCTGAATTTATTTTGTCCTGTCCCGAAAGTTAGGTCCAGTTCAGCAAACATTCAAATATAGCTAATTGCAGACAAATATTTTGAAAATTAATAAACTACACAGCATTATGTAAGTATGTAGACAGTTTAATAAGTCACATATTTGTTGAAACTCATGGTATCTTACAAAATGTTACTGCATATAAAAAGTATAAAATGTTATCAAGAGCAGGGCTTAAAACCTTATAGCAGTAATCCAGCAAATTATTACAGATCATGAAATCAGCAATTGATTTTAATATACATTATTATTCTCGTCATCATCATAATTATTATAATTATTATTATCATATGATGAGATATAACAGTATTTCAGCTAAACATCTCAGATGACAAGATACAAATTTGATATTTATGTTCATTATAGATATCATATCTAGCAGTGTCAATTTCAGTTTCTGAAGACTATGCAGCATTATAGAAGAAACCATTAGTCTCCAGCCGAATTTTGGAACTCACATAGAACTTGTCCCTATCATATCTGTGTCTGAGAGTCTCTAGAATCGTCTCCTCGTCCAGGACCTCCAGGGAGCACAGGTCGTCAGAGTGGGGCATCTTAGCAGCTCATCTGTCTGGAATACAGTTACAACTACTTATATTTTTACTGATAGAAACAAAATATGCCTTGGAGCTGTGTTTAATATATATCAATATTTTTTTTCACCTTATCACCTTAATGTGACACAGTGTATGTTTCCAAATTTTTCATGAAGCTTCATGAGGCAAAGTATTATTTGACCCTTTTTTAAGTTCAAATATCCTTCCTTAACTTGTATCTTCATATCTGGATATTTTCTTCTTTTCATTGTTAATACAAAAAAGGCCAGACAGATTTTAGGAAGTCGAAACTAATGCTTTATAATTCCTTAAGGTCATGACAAAGTTCACAACGTACCAAATTGACTAGCTTTGTGATCGGAGGCACATTGTGAATTGCGTTTTCCAGATTTGAATTGGACCTTCAAAGTTGACAGATATTTACTTCTTTTTTTATTCAAAGTGTTACAAACATAGGCAATATTTTAATGTAAAAGGTCCTTCATTTGTTTTCAGAATGAGTAATAAAGCCGGAAATTCATAACAACTGCATTGTAACATTAATCTCCTTTTTATTGCTCATGTCGTGGAAACTTTAATGGGATTGGATAAAAAGGAAGAACAGGAACATATTGCGTGTATGCAGATTTCTTCATTCGTTGTATAGGGTAACCGGTGCATTGTTTAGTATCTAAAGCACGTAATGTCTATATTAACATTTCACATATTCAAATATTAGCCGATCCATATTTTAAACATAGTAAATTTAAAAGTCGTGATATATTTCATATTTAACTTGTGTGCGAAGTAGATATTGGTTTAGGCTGTCTTTATAAGTTCATTTCTCATTTGTGTGAAATTATTATAAGTGATAAATGAAGATATGCACTATTTAACGTTTACTCAAATTTTCAAGTCAAGAGGACATTATAAACGTTTTGTAATATTTATTCTATATTTGAGAGAGGCTAGGCTGAAACAAATCGACACGTGTAACAGAATCTTGACTTTTCCCGTTATATAAGCTACTTTTATAACTTCAAAACATTTACGTTCAGGTATGAGTTTTCCCTTTACATCGTGACAGCATATTCCTTTTTGCCTGTTTTAAGATATATGGAAACCAATCATTTTTTTAAAAGACAGTACGTGAATCTACATATCTGTAGACATCGACAGCTCCAAGGAAATAAAACGTGTATTTATGGATAATATTACATCTTTTTTCTGAGAATAAGGCATTTCGATCAAGGTTTTTGTATCGTATAAACGTAATTCCTCATCAATATTCACAAATAGTTTTCCTTATTTGACTTTCGCCTTATAAAGTGGAGCAAAAAGAAGTTCATGTCATATTTTGGCTAACAAGTGTACAAAATGTCAACGTCACGTTATAATATCATTCATATAGACTTTGAAGTAAGCTTGGATGACCATGTTTATGCTAAAAATGTAACACGTGTTTCACATAATTCTGTTCCTTAAAAATGATATTTCTACCTGTATACATAGGTATAAAAACAAGTTATTGTGTTTGTGTCTGTACATTTACATATTAAAATGTATGTTTATACCTACAATAACACTTTTATTTCTTGAATTGAACATAACTTTGAAGCCTTAAGAGCAAATCTCTATTCTTAAAAGCATATGCATACCAAAACTACATGGTGCCTACCACAGGATGAGCATGCGTCATCAACATATGGTCAGTTAACTCAGTCAAGCATGGTCAGATACGATGACCGATTCCCATAAGGTGACCACAGGAAATTGCTCTTAATCTGACATTGACAAAGTGTAATTGAAATCTACATAATGGACAAGTGGTGTGTTACAATGAAACATCTTTCTGGACATGGTCAAGCTTGTTGCTTATTAGGTCAAGTTAAAAGCGTCTCGTCGGTCAAGACAATTGGATGGTCTCTAGATAGTTAAATAGGTTGATATATTGACGAAAGCATCTGCCCCTTGGGTTAAACCGTTTTTTAGGAAAGTTTCCGCTCAGCATGAATGATTATTTGTATATATATATTTTGTTCAATGTTTTGTTGTTAACTCTTTGGTTTTATCAAAAGTAAAAGAATTAAGAAAGACCGATTTGAGGTTTTTATGTCACACTCAACTCAATCTGAACACTTCAGGAAAATCGAAAATTAAGAAATTGGTTCGTGAAATGCCCATTCCATATCATACAAAATTGTATGTATTGTGCTTTGTTGCCAGGCAGGAAGTTAAGTTTGGAAATGCCAATAAATGTTTTTCAAACATTTGAGAGATATCAAATACCTTCACATAAATGGAGAAATAAGTCGTGTTTTTTTCACTTTGAAAAAGGTGTTAGACATTAAGCCGTACTTTTCTCATTCATACCATTACTTGGAACTTAAGGTCAAACCGCTTTGTCATATCTCAGATTGTGTCACTAAATACACGTCTACGATTCGATTTGTTATTCAAACATTATATTGAAGTAAACTGTTTGTTTAAAGGCCTGAAAGGTAAATGTTAGGTCAATCTAAGTCTGATTAATGATCAAAAATATGCAAATGTCAAACTGTTTCCGTAAACTGATTACTTTTATAATATTACGTCATATTGAGTAATCGATTAAGCTGACTTGAGATCAAAAGGCCGACACTTGCAGATTGTTTGTCATTGTCAATATCAGTCTCAACATGGCGTTCGGCTTAATCACACAACGGGACAAATCTGTCTTACAAATCTCTATATACAGAAACAAATCTCTTTAACTAAGTCATGTTTGTATTTGACAAGCAAGGTGTAAGAGACGGATCTTTAAATGTATATGGCTTATCATTGTATGTATTGATGGTAATTTTCGTCCATGTGTACAATAATGCCCTTTGTGTTATTTCATTTTTAGGTAATTTAATAAATAGATTCACAATATGGGCTTTCTATGGCTTATAAACGGTTTTATATGTGCAAGTAAAACTTAACACTTAAAATGTGTAACTTGTCGACGACATATATACACAAGTTGAACTTTCGATTCGTCTTTAAGCCAGTGAAAAAAAATATTGTAAATTGGAATGTTTATTAATTCAAACATTAAAATTCAAAGGATGATCTTTCACATTGAATTTAACGTAGATTCAAAACAAAATGTAAAACATTAGCTCCGCCCACATTAGTGCTACCCACAGACATTAAAAACAAAAACTAGTTCGAAAAACATAATCAAAGTTTTTCATCTATTTTTCTAATACTTAACAAATCTTTAATAATCAAAACAGTCTCTTATTTTCAACTGATTTCGCTTAAGATGAAGGCATTACTTAAATATTGAAATAGTGATTATTGTATTTTCGTTTTGTTCATCAATTAGCACTAAAGTCCTCTTCCGTCAATGATTGTCGGATAATGTTTATTTTGTTGTGTGCAGATAGTACGTTCACTAAGGTTTTAAAATGAAAAGAAGAAATTCACATGAAGTACTTATCCACAAAGATTTTAAGATTATAAAAGATATGTACCTGCAAGTCGTGCATTTACAAAGAATTTTGGATGAAAACAAGACATGCCACGTGCAATTCATTCATTCTCAGTTTGAGTGACTTCACGTTTGTTCCCTAATGCTATCATACTTGATATAATGACAGAAAGTTTTCTCATAATCATCAGTATTTGTGTTATTTTAGACGTGAACATTCTGCAATAACATTTTTTTGTATTAAGGAAAACTGGTACACATGGTCACAATAATTGTTCAAAGGCACTTGAAAGAAATACATAAGAAAGATGTCTAGAGAACCCTTACAATTGTCGCATGGAGGTGGGGTTACACATTGAACAGATAAGGTGTTTATTCTATAAAGATAAACATCAAATCTAGAGGTTCAATGAAGGTATTAAAGATCTGTGTGCAGTAAATGTGGATATTGTATCCTTTACAGTAGTTCTCACGTGACATTGTAGACGCTAGTTAAGCTGACAGGAACGTTATTTGATATTTCCCTTCTTCTTTAAGTAAAGTTTATATGAATACCGTATAATGCAATAAGATAAAGCATACGATTAGCTTAATCCTAGCACTACTTAGTGAAAGGGGGACTGAGGTTCAGCAGATCACTTACCACTTAATAATTCCTGACCACTATCTCCAGATCGGTGATAGGCAATAAAACAACTATTATACGAGCACAACAAGAACCAGACACCAGAAGAAAGCAATAAAATTGAACCCGATAATTTCCCACCACCAATGAAGTAAGAAGGGTTGTATAACGTTCATTCCGTTTGGTAAGTGTTCCCAAACATTGGATTTACATAACAATTCTTACAATTGATAACAATGTTCTACTCAATAGTTGAGAGATTTTTTACAGCTTACTTTAATATCAAATTGTTGACTGATTCCATTTAGATATTTCCATTTATTAAGTGTCAAAAATGACAATTCACCAGGAAACTATATCACCTACATGAAAGACATCAAGCAATATGGGTACTCCTATGTGTAATATCACATGCTTCAAGCAATATCTGTAGGGTGGCCCCTTGTCCTGCCGGAAACTATGCACTCATGTCTCAAACAACAGTCGCATGTTAATCACAAGGATAGTTTTGCTTTCATTAATTTTACGGTTTTTTTTTTTACCAAAGTGAGACGTAAAGTAGGCTATGTTAATTTCTGCACCTCTTTTGGCTGTTATTGGAGGTCACTCCTATGCATAGTTATAAACATATAAACATGAACGAGTTTAGAGGACAATTTTTTATCACATTTTACGTAATCCTGTCTTAACCTTTCTTCGTAAACAGTAAGTAAAATTATATAAGTGAGTAAGTAACAAGTCGCTTACTACTATCAATTATCATCTTTTCTTTCAAATAGAAAATAATGTGAAAGGTATGTAGGGCAAACGTCATGTTTCATCATCAAGGGTTAATCTTATATATGACTTCTACTATAGTTCAACACAATTTTATTAATTTGCTGATATCATTTCCATAATAAAATATCGTTCTTATTCTACATGCTTTAAAAGTTCCCGTACGACGTTTTAAAAAATCTCTTGGTACATACTATCTCAAACACAGCAGAATTAGTTGAAGATTTATATACACTGGAGTGAAAAAAAAATCATTCCAACACATTCATTGATATTGTCTGTATATACCACTTAGAAATCTGCCAAGATTTTATCATACAACATAACAAATCAGGGGTATCAATTTTTTAACATAAAAAACCTTTTAAAAAACAACTTAAATTTTCATAATGAAAATTAATACGATATACACGTTACATGCATAAACCTTTTGTAACACCTGTTGATGTTTCTAGAGGTACAAACTCCATGTTTGAAAAGAAATATGATCAAAGAAGTTGATTTAATATAAAACAATAATGTTCAGTGAAATGTAAAGCTAAATGTATGATAAGAAAATCAGTATTTACCTGTTTAAAATAAGTAATCCCTTTGTTGTACACCTATTGGTATTGTCTATAGGTAAAATTCCGTAATCCTCCCCATGTATACAAGTGATGTTCCTCAGGTATCCTTCACTAAACAAGTATACATGTAAGCAGGTAGATATAATATACGTAACTTTGCCCCAGGTGTGTTTACCTCACCTGAACTTCCATACACAGACGATTAATATTATTGGCTGGAGACAAATGGATCGTCATGCATCGCTGACTCCAGTGCACTCTGCTGATAGGTTACCTGTGATATACGCAGACAGACAGACAGACAGACAATCAGGTGTGGCGTTATCTTATCTCAAAGTGGCACGCTGCTGAGTATCATTACAAAATCATTGAAGAAATGCCTTGCCTTTTCATTGAATGTAGACATATTGTTATATAAAGAAGTAAAATAAGGTTGAGGGGCAATTTTGCAATGTCAATAAACCATAAAACATGAGAGAACCATGCAGATGTTTCATTTTGGTTACAAATTAAACCATTTTAACCATTTTGCCATGTTATCCATTTTACCATTTTCGTGATGCATATTTTCTGTTGGGATATGAAAATAAACCTCGATGTCACAATATTTGTAATAAACAAATACCTGTATGTATTTGTGCATGTATGGCATAATTGTCATTAGCTAGCAATGCTTAACATGGTAATAAAATTCACTATGTGTCTTAAACAGAAACGTTTTATTATGATTTTCGTGAAGATGATCGTATGTTTCAGTGAAATAAAAATGAAATGGGCTTATTTATTCTTCTTAAATGTAATAAAAATGAAGATGCTGTTTTGCTTCAGGCTGAATCATCACGGGAAGCTTCGCATATTTGAATATTTTGCTTCACAATGCTAAATGCATACAATCACAACATACATACTTCACAAACACTCGTTTTGTATGGGAGTAGTCTGTGTGTGTCAGAAAAACTTATTATTATTTACGATGTTTATAATATTGTGGCTAGCCCTTAGGCCATTTACAGTTTGCGTCAAAATAGTTGACACCAGTGCCCTTGATTATGTGGAGAGTAATTAAAAAGGTGTTAATTAGGGAAAGCAATGACTTGTATCCGTCAAAACATTAGTTCTTGACATACATAATTAAGACAATACAGGAAGTGTTGTGACCATTGTAGTTTTCCCATTATTTCAACTGACGTAACGTTATCACCATCATCAACTGAGTGAGTGGTTGACAATTGATAATTAAGGATTAATTGAGATGCCAATATGCATTGGGTCCTCCGATAAATCACTAGAGGTAAAACATGGCCTCTTACTTCCTGGTTTCTATGTAAATTTAAAATGAGGTGGTGGTTTGACTCAAAGTGTTTCATACGTTCTATGAGTTTTTAGTCTAACCCTTATATTCTTTAATCTCCTCAGTTTCGGGTACTTCAGAATTCTGTGTAGATGTTGGGCAATATCGTGCCTGTAGATTTGCTTTGGTATAAGAACCCAAACCAAACAGTTGAAGAATACAAGTTGGACAAAAATACAAGTTGAAAATTAGATTGTATCTTTTTTTAATACAATTTTACCTCAGGTGTATGGAGGCCATCATCCCATAACCCCATGGACTCAAAACCATTAAGCGGATATTAAGCAGTTTAGTTGTCTGATAAAAAAAATGACGAGGTTCTTTAAAACAAAAATATTGTCTAAAGACATCAAGGAATTAAACCTATAAAAGGAGGAAATGTGTAATGGTTCACAGGAATAAATGGCGTGGGAAGACGACCATAGGCAGAACGTAGGAAGATAAAATGGTATTCACCCTGGATAAAAGTGTCCGTTCATATTTGCCATAATATTTAGATGCCTTTGCTTATTGATATATCTACCAGTGTCAATATCGTATTGCAAACCGAATTCAGAAAGTTCAAGTTTGATACCAATGACAACAGTAGATTACCTTTTGAGTTACAAATCATGTTACACCAACACAGCATCATATTCTAATGCATTACACTTACCTCTTCAAAATCCTTGTGATAAGTCTCGTCATGATTTCATGACTGCAAAACTTTTTTATATATCGCTGGATTATGATAATTAAATTGGGATGAAAGAGCGCTTACCAATGGCAATAAACTCCGTATATACCATGAACTTAATTGAACTAACTCTCGGAGGCCACTTTTGGCCGACAGTGTTTGTTAGTTGTCTATCGTATATTCGATTATATGTTACTCGCGTAGTGAATGACACTTTTTTTAATTTAAATTTTTATTTAAAAAATATATACATGCAGGTATCAATCACACATATACATTTTACATGAATAAAAAATGACATGATGACCAGAATTTATAGAACATATCGATTTTGTAAGACATTTCAGCTGCACATTTAGTAACATTTTAATAGTTGAGGACTTAGAAATTAATATTTGGAAGGATGGCGGCCTTTTGAGTTTAAGTTCGATTTTTTTTTCAAGATCAGAATAATAATGTTTAACGGGTCATTGTTTTTGTCTGGGAAGCCAATAAGAATCTTTTGTTTCTCAAAATGTATTTCGATTTGGTGAATGACAGTTGTCTACAATAATCATTTTCTTTTTGTTTCCTGTATGGATTGTAACACAAAACTCACATTGAAACTATTTATGTTTAACGACGACTAAATAAATTTATCCATTTTAAAGAGCCACTCCGTGAGTTGTTGGAGTCATATATGCCAAACTTAATCAATGGTGTCATTTGATCGCGAAGTATCGACTGTTACAAAAAAAACACGTTTTTAAGCTTATTGGATTTTTACAGTGAAAATATGAAGATAGAACGTCACAATTATGATCGAAAACCGAACAGTGGCGCGCGTCAAATAGTCAAACGTCATTTTGGAGACTTATCTAAAACAGCCAGGTGAGCGGTTAGGAGTTGATAGTGTTTGTTAGGTTATATAACTAGTATCCATGTATATTGGACGTGATATCTACACCTTTGTGCATTTATAAGGCTGTTTTTAGATTGTCATGGAAAACCTGTATTTGTCATATATATGTCTTTGGAACATGAAAAGTTAAGATGTTTTCATTTTATATCACCACATATGACATTTAAGTTCGTATCAAAGGTAAATAATATGTTATGAAAATCACGGAGTGGCTCTTTAATACCTTCTTCTTAATTTGTACAGATATATACTATGAAACTCATGACCGGTGCGCAATAATCCTTGGAAAATATAACGATGGCTACATGACATATAACTTCTTCAGAAGAGAAACTATGATGAACTATGTGTGTACAATTGTTTTTATGTTACGCCTAGAAGTCAACGTCAATTATTTTTCATACATCAAACACGTTCAATAAGAAACAT